>PVKB01004485.1:0-51408 GCA_004027205.1 Ctenodactylus gundi
TTCCTTCCTTCCTTCCTTCCTTCCTTCCTTCCTTCCTTCCTTCCTTCCTTCCTTCCTTCGGTACTGGAAATTGAGCCTGGAGCCTTCACATTGAGCTACATCCCCAGTCCATTTTTAATTTTTGATTTTTTAGACAGAGTCTCACGAAGTTGCTAGCTGCCCAGGGTGGGCTAAGTCTTGGAATCCTCCTGTCTTAGCCTCCCAGAGTTCTGGAATTACAGACCTGTGTCACTGAGCTCAGCTGGTATGAAGCTTTTGCTCCCTGGCTCTGAAACAGCAGAAAAAAATTTTTCTATTGAACATGGTGTTGGGAGGTTTAAAAAAAGAAGGTAAAAGAAGTAAACCAAATAAACAAAAACATTTCATATCTTAGCTAGGTTACTAGTTGTTGAGACAAATATTATGGTAGAAAAAAGTCACTCATCAATCCTTCCTGGAATGGAAAGGCTTCAGGTAAATAGCAGCTCTCACATAAATTGTAGAGTCAATAAAAATTGGCCTAATCATCTCAATAAACATGACATGATTTCTTTTCTCATTAAAGATTTAAGGAGTAAAGCAACATCAACTATAACTCTCTTCAGTGAATGAAACTGGATAAAGTATATGGAAATAATATTTTGGCTGGCTCTCAGAAGGAGATGCTGGTGTTTGGGTTTCTATGCCAGGGAACCTTATTTTCAACTTAATATTTTGATGGCATGGGTTTCAGCTCTTGGCTAGGAAATTTATGTCTGATGAGTCTTTCAGGCTGGTTCAAGCTCAGTGGTTTCTATCCAGTAGGTCAGAGAGTGAGGGATGTTTAGCTCTCCTCTCTGCCTTACCCCCTCCCGCTCCCAAGCTGATGATGATTGTGAGAGAAGCCAAAGCCGGAAGAGGGTAGCATACCAAGTGATCTGGCTGCTCTGAAATGTTCATTGCATGTTCTCTAATTTTGAACCTGTCAAGTATTACCTGTCAATCATCTGCATAGAACTCTTGAAGATTGCAGAGTTTGAGGATGTGCATAAGAGATTGACTAAATCCCATGGTTAGCAATACAACGTATACGAAAGTTGAAGCACATATTAAAAAAATAGAAAACCTCCTGCCAATAAAGACCTCAGTGTTTACTTTTGAAAAATAAAAAAGGTGATTGGGGAAAAATGGTATTTTGGAGAATGTTGCACAACTTCAGTTTATCTGATGGACATTTAATAATACAGTAACAGTGCTGCCGCACCTGCCATGCATAGGAACAAGAGTGATTATTAGATTTGTGCATAGAAGGCAAAATTACGGCAAAGAATTTCTTTGAGGAATGTACAAGATACAGGAAATGAAATGAAATAAAATAAATACAGAGGCGGGGGTGAGTTTCTCCGTATTACTGAGTGGATTTAATTACTTGGTCATATAGAAATGAGCCGTGATCGGTCATGGCTATTGTTTTGATTTTAGAGTTTTTATCTTAAACACACATTTATTAGAACAGGAGACAATGTCACTGAGTGGGAAACATTTTATGACTTTGTATATTGACTTTTCATAGTCAGCTGTGAAATATTGGGAAATCTTGTGGAAGTAGTTTTAAATAATTTGGATTTTTTTGTCCTTTTTTTGATGGGAGCCTTGAGAGTCCTTAAAGGTCTCAGTGGAACCTGAAATATATCAATTAGCCTTTCAATTTCTCAGTGCCTTCTCTGCATGTGTCTGTTATGTGAGGGATCTGAAGATTAGCATGGCGTGGGGATAAGGGCCAAGGTCTTAGACTCACACAGGTCTGGTTCCGATCCCAGATTAGTATTTGTAGGAAGTGCCACTCCGGCTAAGTTGCAAAACTTCTCTGAGCTTGAGTCTCCTTTAATCAATAGGCATGTGGTGACAGCTAGTAATAACTCATTCATCCGCTGTTTATTGAGTACTGAGAATTTTCCAGTCCCTGTGTTCAATGCTCTGGAGATAATCTGATGAGGGCAGAAACTGTAGTTAACAGTACTGGCAGCTTATTAGCTGTTGGGTATTGTGCTGATAATTTCATGGTGAACATCTAATTGAACACTTACTACAGCTCTATAATACATAAATGCAAATAGTGCATACATATTCACAAATAAATATTTATGCAGAAATACACAAACAAATGATTATGTAACAGAACAATTAAAGAAGAATCTGCTCCGAGGAAAGGCCATTTTCCCCATCAGACGTACGTTTGGAATTCTTTGTTTTTCTTTCTTCTTTTTTTATTACACTTAGAAGGAGGAAAGGGTCAACTTACAGCAACCTGAGAAGAGAAAGAACATGTAGGGCATGTTGACATGAGCAGGGGGAGTGCTGGAGACCATCTCTTTCTGCATGTGGGGAGGATGAGTGGGCCTTTGCGGCAGCTTCCTGGAAGCAGCAGGACAGAACCCATAGTTTCGGTGATTAGAACTTGTAAGTCAGCACTTTGTGCCTGAACATCATTTCTGCTAAGGGCTTTGCCGTTGGAAATGTCATGCAAACCAAAGTTTGCCATGTGTTGATTCACAGAGCAAAGGGATAGTGTAGTTGGCTGCAGGGGATCCTTTCGTATAATTTGAATATCTTGTATGGCCCAGCCTCAAGCATCTTCACTCACTGAGGTAGCTTGCTTCTCTTTTCACCTCTCTAAGCCAGCAATACTGGCTCATCCTCTGTGGCTCTTTGCAAGCCATTTATTTTGCAGGTGTGGTGGGTGTTCAAAGAGGTGGACTTTTTCAGGCGATCTTGGGCATCCAGTGCCTAATCTCATCAAAAAATCTTTAGCCAAGTCAGGTTTTTAATCGTGATGTTAGTCATCCTACTGATTACATAAGGAACACTGTAGGAGCATTTCAAATGCCATCAGCTCTTGGCAGCAGAATGACAATGAGGATGAAGTATTAAAAGCCAGGTACTCATAAAGGCAGACATGGAGAGGGGGCCTCCAGCTCCCTGCTCCCGGATCTGCCTCGACATTAATTCTGCTCCTTTATAAGAGAATCCACTGGAAGGAAGGCGTAATTTGAATTAATTATTTGCACATATGGTGCGTTCCTGATGTCAGCTAATGCTACATTAAGGACAGACATGCTGGGCACCCATTAAATAATCAAGTAAATATTTGTATTGTTTATGATAAACTGATTTCTTCTGTGGGTATTCTCTCTGCCTTTGTAAACATTCCTTTAGGAGGCAGATTCTGTTTTTTGGGGCTTCATACCAGGCTTAAGTCTGACAGGGAGCGCTGTTTAAATTTCAAATTCAACAAAGAAACTTCATGCCCACTGTGTTTTTTGGAGCTAAGTGAATATTTAGTAACACTTTAATATAATAGCCAGATCATTATGGTATATTACTGAGCTGAATTCTACATTAATATCATTAATCACATGAACTCATTCTTGTCCTAGGCTGGCTGTTATAAGTACTTCTATATGATTTCCACTATAATTCAATAGTAATTAGTCATACAATTACTTCAAGCTGGCACCAGATGTTTGTATTGAACCAACATGAGTGTTGGGTCTCAACATGTATGTTAGGTGGTCTCTGAATAAAGGTTTGGGGCCAAGGCAAAGCAGCCCAGGTTTTCTTTGATGGGTTACACGGGTGGTATGTACGCAGGGTATAGAAGAGCCCTGAAAATGTGACCCAGGCTGACTTCTCATACTGTTCACTGAAGGACACTTTGTCACAAGGAAATATGTAAAGAAATCTCTGGATACATTTTTCTGAAAAAGGAAGAAAATCCCATATTTGAAGCAAGCTTACATTGTGCCTGAGAGAAAGTGATATCGATGGAGGGGTGCCTCGGGGCCTGCACTTGGCCTTGTCTGAGAAGTGCCTAATGATTCTGAATGCCTGTTGGAAGAATCCTATTGCAAATGTGCTTTAGAAAATCTTGAGACTTGTTGCACTTTTTATTTTATCTGGGTGGTACTGGAGATGGACCCTAGGCCATTAACACTGAACTATATTCCTAGACCTTTTCAGTTTTTTAAAAAAATTTTGAGACAAAGTCTTGCTCAGTCACTAAGTTGCCGAGCCTGGGTGTGAGCTTGTGATCCTCATACCCTTTGGGGTCCTGGGATTAGGGGCCTCTAACACCTTGGCTGGCTTGCTGCACATTTGAGATGAACTTCTTTGGTGTTTGACCATTTCTTCAGCCTTGTGAAAGGAAGGTTACTGTGTGCTCCATTGTACTCAATCCAGGCGTTGCAGAGAGAGTGGTGGTGCTTAACAGGATTCTGGGGAAATGGAAATAAACTACCTGACTCCATCAGCTAATGGAGACGAGTGTAACTGTTCGGGTGAACAGACCTGAAAACCACCTCTCGATACTTCTTGGAAAGTTAGAGGCAAGGATCTCATTCATTTTCTGCAAGTGGCGAGAGCTGGCCAATAAATACTTCCCTTCACTTTATGGCTCCACAGCATGTAATTGGCTACTTCTTGGCTGTGGAATTTAGCTGATGAATTAAAAAATCCCATTGAATCATTTGATCTCCCCTTGAATCTTGCTTCAAATGAAATGAAACAAAACAAAATGAAATGAAATCAAACCAAACCAAACCAAGTCAAACCAAGCCAAACTCTAGATGTATTTACTTTTTTGCTAACTCCTAGGGTAGATATCTGAGCAAATAATCTTATTTATTCATTCATTCATTCACTTGTTAAGATGACTCTTACGGAGGCCCAAGGGGTTCTCAGGATTGGAGTGGACCAAGAATCTGATGCCTGGGTCTTGGAGCTGGAAAATGAGAGTGCAGGGAGTATATATTCCTGAAGAGGAACATGGTCACAGCCACTAGCTGAAGTGGATGAATTTCCCAAAGGGCAATGTCTTAGGTACTTTATCATTGCTGTGACAGAATACTCAACATATACAAATTAGAGGAGGAAAAGTTTATTTTTATTTTGGCTCACAGTTTCAGAAGGTCACACTCAATTCATGGGCAGATAGCAATAGTTTGAGCACATGGCAGAGACAGAGGTAGAGGCAGCTCCTCATGGCATTGTAAATTGAAAACCAAGTCCAGAAGGACAGGAGGAAGTAGCACGTACTCTTCTAAGTCCTGTTATAATGGATCTATTCCTTCCAGGTCCAGCCTTAGGGTTCTACCTTATCTAGATTTAAGCCCCTAATATACCACATGCCTGTGGTGTATTAATTTATAATCTACCACACACCTTTCTTCTACCACATACTTATAATCCACCATACACTCAGAATCTACCTCTCCAGACCATACCACCTCATAATAGCTCATGGTTCCATAGATAATCCATGACATCCAAATACATGAGACTTTGGCGGGGACGGGGGGGACATTCCAGATCCAAACCACAACAGGCAGGCACTGGACAGGGGTACGGGGTCCCTGGTTCAGAAACCAAGCCTAGGGACAGGAAAGTGAAGAATAGCCTGGATCAATCACAACATTGAGGAAATGTAAGCTTTGTGAGGAACTTTGTCTTGATAGTCCAGAGGCTTTGTTTTGGCAGTTTCTCTTGGAATGTCAGGAATGGGCTGAAGTCCTGCCTACTTTTCTATTTCTGTGGATGCGTTGGGCAGGTGCTCTGCCCCTGAGTCCATCCTCAGCCCACGCTCTGTCTTTTCATCTTTGGTCCCCATGTGAGACGTCATCCTACCTGTGGGTTTGGCTGGAGATTGACAGTCTTTGCTTCGAAGGATCCTGCTCAGTTCTTCTCCTTTGGAACTTTCCCCTTCCCTTCTGGATGTCAGAGCAAGGTGTCTCCAACTTGTCCTGAAATCTAATCTCCTCAGTGGTAGAAGGAGTGAATTTCCCCAGGCGTTACCCGAATGTCTGTGTAACAGCATAGCACCGTGTTCTTCTCTGGGTTTTGGTTTGGCGAGAAAGAAAAAATGGAGCCATTCCAACATGAATCACCAAATATGTACATTTCCCCATGTATAGAAAAACACACAGGCCAATGTGGAGAGGGAGAATGTAAGGAAAAGGAAGGGGGGGAAAAGGGGGAGGGAGAAAAGGAAGGAGGGAGGGAGAAGGGAGGGGTAGAGAGAGAGAGAGAGAGAGAGAGAGAGAGAGAAACCATTCTCATTTTAGTCCTTGCTGACTCTATTTGCCATAGGAACTGAGCACTTGGGCCCTTCACTGTGAATTGTGGGGGAATTTTTGGTCCTTCCTGTTTGCCATTCAAATCAGGTCAGATCCTGTCTTTCCCTCTTTTGCAGAGAGGGCGTCTGGTCCCTGATGCATCTGTCACTCTGACTCCTGCTGCCCCTGCTCCTTCTGTGCCCTGCCGTGGTTCTCTGTGCTCTAGGCCACTAGCTGCAGGCTGGAGCCTGAGCACTCGGTACAAGTCCTCACCTCTCAGCTGCTCCCTTGTCCGCTGGCCAAGAGCTGGGGCAAGGGCCATGTTTTTGTGAAACTTTTTTCTGGATCTAAATGGGTACTAGCCAACATCCTATTGAATCCTACCAGGAACTAGACACTGCACCAGACGCTTCTCATCTCTGCAGTGCTATATATAAGGCATAGATAGATCCGTGAATCCATCCATATTTAAATCATGCAACAGAACTGAGGGAAACTGTGCTGTAGTTTGCGCTGTACGCGAGCTTTGCTTTACCCTATGGGATAGATGTGCTTCTCATTCCTCTTTTAGACATGGAAAAAAGACTAAGCTGAAGGCAGAATCAGGCTCTGCTCCATTGACGCCACAACGGCTGGGCGTTTGTTCCCTCCTGGCACCTTGTTATCTGAGTGGATGTTCAGAAGGTCTCTGGTGAGCCAAATACTGCCTAAGTGCCTGGCAGATAGTGATGCTTAAGTGCTGTGACCCTGCGTATTAGTCAGCTTTCCTGTTACTGGACATTACACCCAGAACTTGCAATTCAATGGAGGAGAGATTTATTGTAGCTCATAGTCTGGGGGCTTCAGTAAACTGGCTCTGAGGCAGGAACATCATCGCAGAGGAGTGTGGCAGATCTAAACTGCTTGCCAAGGCAGCAGGGAAAAGGGTTGGGGAGCAGGTAAGGGAACCCTGTGTAGTATCCAAGGTGACGCCTTCATGACCTACCCAGACACACTCAGTGTCATTGTGCTGTACCTGTCTTCTGGGTTTTGTTAATTCAGTGAAGTTGACATATCTGTATTAACAGTCACACCTTGTTAGGGAGCCTCTGGTCTGGGGAAAGAGGCAGGGAGCCCACAAACATGCATCATAGGACAGGCTGTGAAAATGATGTCAGCTCAGAAAATGATTTAAACACAGTAAGGGACAGTTTCTCTCTAGATAGAGCATTCTGCCATCCAGGAGGAGACCACGATGTGGGACAAGTGACAGGTGAAGGTGGGGTAAGCTCTGAGAGGACAGGGGACCCCCAGGGAGGCAAGGCCTGGGAGCCGTGGTGCGGGGTTCCAGGTCTACTCTGCAAACGTAAGATGGCTGAGCAAGGTGTGACATAACCTGACTTAGATATTTAAAGACTAACTCCAGCAGCAGCCAGGTGGGGTATGGACCATGGCAGCCTAAGGATGTCTTCAGGGGACTGGTTATTGGGCCTTTGCTCCAATCCAGGGAGAGGTGCTGGTGGCTGGTAAGAAGGTGGGACAAAAGATAAGACACTGTCGGGCCTGGGATGCCTTTGAGTGACAAGCAGGCGACATCTGATGGATTGAATGTGAGCTGTGAAAGCAAAGAAGCAAAGAATTGGCTGGTTGGGGGTGGAGTGGGGTGGGTCTGCCCTTGGCTCAGATGGACAGGACAGGATTTGGGCCCATCCTCATTTCTAGGGCTGCTGTAGCCAATGACCACACACTTGGATGGCTTGCAACAACAACTCAAGTTGTTGTTTCACACTTCTGGAACGATCTGTTCTATAGTTCAGTTGTTAGCAGGTCCTGTTTTCTCAGAAGCCTGGAGGGAGGAATCCTTCATTTCCTCTTCTAGCAGTAAAAATACTTGGCCTTTTTCGGTTTGTAGAAGAGTCTAGTCTGCATTTATAGTCACACAGCCTTCTTTCTCTGTGTTCACCTTTCTCTCTTCTTATGAGGACATCAATCACTGGGTTCAGATTCACTCCAGTCTGACCTCTTAACTATATCTGCAAAGACTTTCTTTCCAAATAAGGTCATATTCATGGTTGTTAGGGCTTGAGCATGTGTTTTGGGGGACACAGTTCAACCCATAGTGGTGGGGATTGAAAATTTGATTTTAATTAGGTTAAGTTTAAGATGACACAGATGTGACGTGTGGCCAGCTGGATGTGGGAGTGTGGCATTCAGGGCAGTGACAGGGCGGAGGCACTCGTGGTGGCTCTGCAGAGAGGGTTCAAGCTATAGGAGCAGGTGGGGTCCAAAGAGAAGAGCTTTGCAGACCAAGTGTGGGACTCTGGGATTTAGAGATTAGGAGACAGAGAAAAGGAGGACTGGGACTCAGGTAGCAGCAACTCGTATATTTCTAGCGCGCAGCATGATGCACAAATTGAGAAGAATCCCATTCATGTTTGCTAAATAATGCACAGTGGCATTTGTTTGTTTGTAAACCGTAAGTGAATGCCTGCTGTCAGTGGGGAGATAATGCCCACAGAAGTGGGGGAGCTGGCCTGAAGTGAGCCAGCCCAGTGTGGGTGCCATTGACCTGACTACTCTCTGCCACCTACCTGGTGTGCAAGAAGCACATGTGTGAAAATGGGCATGGAACAGGAGGAGAGCCCTTCCCCCCCTTCTTTTTTGAGGCAGGGTCTTGCTGTGTAGCCCAGGCTGGTCCTGGGGAGCTTCTTTTCCTTTGCTGAGCTTCTCCATATGACCCAGCTGCTAAACAGGCCACACTAGCTCTGGCTTCACTAACTTCAGTGCAGTGTCAGGACAAGAGGTCACCATCATGTTGTGCCAGGGATCCTCATTTCAGAGCAGGTGGGCCTGGCCTGGAGGGTCTCTGCAGGGCATGGGCAGTGTGATATGGCCTGAAAGTGAAGGCAGTGAGGAGCTAGAGAAAAAGGCCACGTGAGTCACGGCGAGGGATGAGATTGTGGGCTGTTTTTTTGTCCAAAAAACCTAAGAACCGCAGGCTGAAGTCATGTTGAGGACTCAAGTATGACCCCAGAGTTTGGATCCATTTGGAATATCATGGTGAACACAGCAAAAAGTACTGGTTAAGAGCATTAGCTGAAACTTGACTGCCTGGGCTTGAATCTGCCTTCTGCCATATCCTGTGTGCCTTGGGAAAATTACATAATTTCCCTTTGCCTCAGTGATCATGCCTATAAAATGGGGATGATACACCTTGTCCTTACGAGCCTTTTTAAGAGTAAGCAAGCTATGACTTAAAGATCTTGGAAGAGTACCTGTGACATGATGATATTTGTAGCACATTATGAGCTTAGATCTGAGTTTCAATTTTGACCCTACCACATCCTCAAGGTGTGGCCTTGAGCTGTTTCTCAACCTCAATTCCTGTGTCTGAAAAATGGAGGTAATAACACCTGCTTGAGAGGCTGTCGTGAGTGTTAATAGGTTAATACAGAGGACATTCCTGGAACATCACCAGATACCACTATTGAGAGGTGGGTGTCAAAGCACTTTCTCAGGGATTCAGGGGATGAAATGTTTGCAATAGAAGGAAGGTCAGAGGTCATGCCTTTTGCAGCTATCAGCCTAGCCTGTTTTAGTGAGGAAAAAATGAACAAAAATAGGAAAAAATGAAACTCCAGTTTATTACTTGAATGCACTGATTATTATGTCACACATGGAATGGCAGATTAAAAATAAAAAATACTGTAGTAGTTTATTCATTAATAAATTTATGTCGTTAATCTCCCTCAGAATACTCCTCTTTACTTCAAAACATACTTACCTCATTCTTGGAATGGTAGGTTTTTGATAGAGACATTGACCACTGCAAGATGAAAAGAGGCGGCAGAGACTGGGGGTTAGAAATAGGCACTTAGGCATCAGCCAGCTGGGGTAGGTGCCAGCTGTGCCTTCGGTTGTTCCCCGGGCCTTGGGTGTGTTTTATATGTTGGCTTCCCTTAGAATCTGACCCCGAGTGTCAAGCTTAAATTGCAGTATTTGGGTGTGAATTCATTTAAATGCAGCCAAGGCAGCATCTTGGAGGAGGAAGCCAATGCCAGGTGTGTTTGTGAGATGGCTTCTGCTGTGGGTACCTGGATCTCATTGCTGCTAGGGCTTCTACATGACAGTGTCAGCCTGTCCCAACAGTGTCACATGCAATGGGTGAGGAAGCTCCTACTACCCCCGCTTGTCATGAAGGCTACCCCTGGGCTGGGAAACAGAGGGTGCCTTGCACATGTGCACTACCCCACATGTGGTTCACCTCTTCTTGTGATCAGAGCTCATCTTCATTTCAGGTCTTAGCTTGAGGGACAAGCTAAGCACGTTAATTTATGAGTGCAGAGAGGGAATAGGTGGATGCCAGCAATACCTGTTAAGTTATTAAATTCTATAAGTTCATTTATTTTCCTGTAGAAAAAATATGATAGTGTTTTGTGAGTAGTAAGGGAGACAATAGAAATATTTATCTCCTTCTGTGTAGTCCCTCCTAAGCCTGTGAGGTCACCTATAATGGTGATGAAAGACATTGGTAAGAACAGGGAGACTGTACCTTCCAGAGAATAGTTTCTATAGACTCTGCTCAGGAAATAAATTATTAGAGAGAGTTTGTGTCTATTTAATTTGCTTGGAGGAGTGCCCGTAATAGAACCTTCTACCCTTGGTCACTTAAAAGAATTATGTGTGGCCGACACATTGAGGACATTTATCCACTTGGACAGCAGGTTCATCTTGGGTATGGAGCCTGTAATTTACTTACAGGTGTATGTAGGGGGATAACTCAGGTTAATATCCGTGAACAGAGACCAACAATTAGCAAGTTAATTAGGGTCCTGATATTAGTAGTGAAGGATGATCATTTATTAGTGTGGTCAGACCCTGGGCCTTCTCGTGAAGTGGCTCTTTATGAAAATATTGACTGAGAGAGAATCTCTACCCCTTCCCACCCGAATTCACACATGCATGGGACACTCAGTAGGGCACATAAAGATGGCAGTGAGGACTTTGGGACTCTTAGGAGGCATGGCTTGGGCCATCCTCTCTCAGCTGATGGCCAGAATAGAAAGAGGATTCTACCATAACAGGGACACTGGCCTTCTTCACCTGCCCTTCCACAGGCTTGTGACTAGTGTGAGCTCTTTTCCAGTCAAATCTCAAATAAATCAGCATCATTTTGGTTGAGCATTAAAACCACCACCACCATCACCAACAACAAACTGAACAAACAACCAAAACCACAAAAGATACCACTGAGCTGTGGGGGCTGAAAAGCATCAGAGTGATAAGCTGTCCTTTTTCTTGTTTTTCACAGTGACAGCTGCTGACCCCACCTGGGATTCCATGTAAGGGGCTGGAGATTATAAATCCAATTTCGAGAAGGGGAGAGGGCACGGATTGAAGAGCGGCTCGCAGCAGAGGGAGGGATGAGCCACGGCTCTTCTTTCCGGCAGGAGAAGGCATGCCGTTTATTGTGCCTGTGTGGAATTCTCTGGTTGGCCCTTCTTGCCTTTTTTTTTTTTTTTTTTCCCCTGGAGCCAGCACCTGCTTAGTGTGGTGGGAAAGATGCTCAGCATATCCCTGGACTCATAAGGTGGATACTTGGCCATGCCTCATAAGCCATAGAAAGGATGATGGACAGGGCTTTCAAAATCTGTTTGGCTCGTGTTTCCTACTCCATCAGTCATGAATTGTAAGACTGAATTGTTTCTGTTTGTAAATTAGGAGCTGTGACGAGGGTGGAGCACATGTACCTTGGGCAGGTACACTGAGAAGCCCAAAAAGAGTTCCTGACTTTCTTTTGCTAGGGCTAGATTAGTGCACACATTTCCCTCCTTGGTTTAAGCTGAATTTGCCAATTTGCCAATGGATGTGCTTAATATTAAATTAAAAAAGAAATGATTTTGAATTAGATATGCTATAGTTTTCTTTCTTTTTCTTGACACTGCCTTGGTAAACTTAATTTCAGGGACTAAAAGAAAACTCAAAGGTGAAACCACCCTAAAAATAAATTTCCATGGTTTGGGTCCCAGCATTCTTGGTATTAAATAGGTGAATGCTGGTGAATTAATGTTCAACACATACTTTTTTGTGGCAGGTAGACAATGCCTTCTCCTCTTTATTGTATCCAGGTTGTGGTCCCAGAGTCTGTGAATGTAACCGTGTTGTGGTACAGGGACTTTACAGATGTGATTAAGATTATATACCTTGAGATGGGAAGATGACCTTGGATTTTCTATGTGGACCTACTGTAAGACTTAAGTCGTTAAAATCAGAGAATTTTTTTTAGCTATGATTAGACAGTTGGGGGGGGGGGCAGCCTGAGAAGAATTCGATACCCCATTGCTGTTTCTGAGATGCTTGTGTAAAGAACTGGGTTCTGCCAAAACCTTTACAAATGAGGAAATGATCTTTCCTTGGAAATTTAGAGCAGAACTCAGCCTGCCAAAACTTGTGCCTGTAAGATGCTTGTCAGATTTCTGACCTAGAGATCTTTAAGACAATACGTTTATTTGTGTTGGCTTAAAACACAACACTGTGGTCATTTGTTGACAGTAACGGCAAACCAGTATATTGCAATGTCTCTGATCTCGAGTTTTCCTAGTGATAAAATGGCTTCTGAACCTCATATGTGTAGCCTATAGAGAAGGGGACAGCTGAGTCAGTTCCTGATGTATATTAAATCTTTCCCACCTGTGATCCTGGTTTCCAGAATGTCAGCAGACATGGACAATGGAGAACTGAAAGCAAAACAAAAAAATATTCACACATCACTGTGCTGGATAGTCATTGCCATCTTTAACACTGTGTGAGTTGGACATTGCATGTTATAGGAGGCAAACTGGTTCCGAGAGGTTAACTGGCTTTCCTGAGCATGTAGAAGGAGCAGGTGGCATGGTGACATCTTGACTCTCCAGGGGCTATGTTCTTTGTCCTATATCTTACTTTTGCTTCCTTCACAGGAAGGCTTAGAAGTCGGGACGTTAAGGTTTGTTGGCCAGCTCTTCAGTCATAGCGAACAAGATGAGTAGAATCATTTATCAGTCTGTCCTTAATCTTCTCTTGCTAGGACAATGGCGAAGAGCTGAGAGTATAAGTCAGTGGTGGAGCATTTGCTTAGTGTGTGGGGTGCCTGGGTTAAATCTGTAGCACTGAAGAAAACATGATGAAGTCAGGTTATTGTGCTGGCCTTTCCCCCAAAACCTCCAGTGGGGGGATGGAACTCCGACAAAATGGCTCAGCTCTGTTCCCACTCAAGTCCCCTTCTGCATTTGACTTCTCTGATTACTAATCAGCAGTGCTTTGTGGCTTGCAGAATAAGCACCTACTTTGTTAGTAAAGGAGTCAGGTTGGCATTTAAGATGAGAGAGGATTTGAAAAAAAATGATTGATTATTTCAAAGAGTCACTTGGGACTGGCTCTGCAGATCCTACTGCATTAAGCCAGATTTGGGTTCGATTGTTGGCAATGCCGTTGGGCTTTGATGTGTGTAAAATGCCCCTGAAATCCCAAGACCTTCTGCTGGCCATTCAGTAGTCCTACACGTTACCTGCAGAGAATGTTGGCCCGAAGGTAGCGAAACCCAGTCCCTAGAGCTGTGGAAGACTGGCTTCTTTGAATTCAGCTGGAGGCCTCAAGGAGCCCTGCAGATGAGATTTGTTTAATAGGTGGCTTGAAAGAACTCACTCCGCAGTATTAAGCTCTGTGAGAGCAGAGAAGAAGCGTAACAGGTGCTCCCTGCTTCAGAGGAGAATCTAGTATAGAGGGAGAGAGAAAGCTGATCAAAAAGAAGAAAAAGAACCAGGCATGGTGGTGCGTAACTGTAATCCCAGCTGCTTGGGAGGCTGAGGCGGTTAGTTTAAGGTTAGCCTGGGCAACTTAGTGAGACCTATCTGGAAATAGGAGACAGAGAGGACCGGAGGGGCAGCTCAGTGGTGGAGTGGTTGCCTACCAAAAACCAAGACAAAACAAACCTTCCTCCCCTAAGACCAAAACAAAAATAAAAACAGATGAACAAATTGTTGACAAACAGATGGTCTTGTGCTCCACCGATGGGGAAGAACCTCAAAGATCAACTGGGCACATGCCTGAGTCTGGAACAGGAGGGCAGTTATATGTTGGTGGTATATTTTTTTCAAATGGGTTGGCTTGGGAGAATGTCCAAAGCAGCTCCAGCATCTCCTGCGTCTTGGAACCAAGTCTTCACGTTTTGGCCAAGTCTTGATAGCTGTATCTCATTCTGTTCTCCAAGGGCCCTGTGGCAGCCGAGCTAGATCCCGCCCCTGAGATGTGGGAGGGAATCAGGCTCTGGGTGTCCTTGCTGCAGGATGTCCAGTGTCAGCTAGTTCTTACTGGTCTCTTCCCCTAGAACTTTACCAGGGTTCTAGAACCTGCTTTGCTGCTCATTGCTAGACTCTCGCCCTCTCATGTTGGCTATTCTTGTTATAGCTACACTTTTACCTACCTTCTGACCGGGTCCAGCACTTTCTATGTCTGTGCTTTCTGCCAGAGCAATGCCTTTGTGCTGGTAGCTCCAGATGTATAATCCTCCCTGCCTACCCTTCTGTGTATCTGGGGCAGCTTTCATTCACCTCATGGCCCTCATCTAGCAGGAACCTTTGGGCTCTTGCCTCCTACTGCCTGGAGACTCTGTGTAGTTACAATCCCAGCATGCCTCATTCAGGAATTGGATAGCAATAGAACGGACCCCAAACCAATTCCTGTGGAGCTTCCTTGGTTTCCACCCATCAGGGTTTAACTCCCCTTTGAGGCTTTTGCTGTGACCCTGGAGTCCGAGCAACATTATAGCCAACTCTGCAACTTTTCACAGAAGCTTCCAAACCTGGTAGAACTAAAATTCTTACTGAAATGACAGAAGCAAAGCTGCTTCCTTCTTTGTTGACTACAGGAGGCTTTTTATTTTTTTTAAAGACCATATTTAAAAAAAAATCTTCTGATTTTTGGGTTAGAAAATAGTGTCAGAGTACACTATGCCCCAAATCAAGATGCTATACATTCTCTGTGCCATAACATCTTTCATGTTTTTGTAAGGTCAACTCTTAAGGTAATTTTAAATACAGGTAAACATTTCTTACATTGCCAAGTGTCTGTATGAAAAGGGTGTGAGGTTATACATGGATTTATTTTTATGAACTCTTTTTTCATAAATGGAATTCTTTATTGTACATTATAACATTTTAAAATAAGCACCCTACTTGAAACAAAATATCTGTAGTCAAAATGTCCGTTTTAAAGGCTACTTTCAGTACTTTCAGTACTATTTTCTTGCTCCTTCTCCCCCCATCTAAATTTCAGAGTCTGACTTTCTAGGTTTTTCTGGCACAGAGGGCCCCAACCCCTGGCCACTGGGACAGGTAAGTTTGAGCAGGAGGTGAGAGGCTAGTGAAGGTCCGCCTCCTGTTCAGCGTGCTCCTATCAGATTCTAATGCTGCTACAGCTCTAACAGGAGGCGGAGCTTCGCTTCCTGCTGCCCTCTTGCTGCTGCTTGCCATGTCAAAGCTGTCCTCCAACAACCTACTGCATAGCAAGTATGGCCCCTCTACCTGCTTTCCCTCCTACCCTGGTCCTTGGCTCTTCAAAAGCGTGGGGACCATTGTTCAAGCACCTAGTCTGTTTTTTTCAAAAGGTCTCTTTACTGTCTTTTCTCCATGTTCTGCTCATAATGAGAGCTTGTATAATTCTTGGTAATAAATGTATTGGTACCAACATTCCCATGTTCAAGTTTTGCATATTGCCATGTGATTTTTAGCAAACACCAGGCTGTGTTTCTGTTTCTTCGTCTGTACAGTAGGGTGGTAGTAAGGCCTATCTGACAAAGTCGAACTGAAGACTAAATAAATTTTTGCTGCGACGTGCTTCCTGGCACACAGTAAGTGCTCAGTCGGCAGGAGTTGTGATGGTGTTCCTCACGAGGGGTTGGTGATTGAGGTGAGGCAGTACTTTGGTCTTGTTTTTCTTTGTTTCCTCACATCCTAGGTGCATGCATCTTTGCGTTAGGCTTAACCCCAAGTTAATAAACCATTTGAAACTTTTTCCAGATGGTACTTGTGTTAACATACTTTGCCACAGGGCAGCTTTGCTATTTCAGAATGTACCAACAAAAGAATTTTCCATACACACACTGCCATAGTTTGGCTATGATATGTTTCCCAAGGCTCCTGCATCGGGAGCTTGGTCTTCACTGTAGCAGGGATCCGAGGTGGTGCTTTGTGGGAGGTGATGGGATCACGTGGGCTCTAACTTCATCACTGGATAAATTCATTGACGAGTTTATAGCTCAATGTGCTTACTAGAAAGTGGGGGCTGATTGAATAAAGCAGATCATAGGAGGTGTGGCTGTGAAGAGAGTGTCTTGTTCCAAGCCCTTTTCTCTCCTTCCTTCCTTCCTTCTTCCCTTCCTTCCTTCCTTCCTTCCTTCCTTCCTTCCTTCCTTCCTTCCTTCCTTCTCTCTCTCCCTCTTTCTCTTTCTCTCTCTGCTTCCTGGTATTCAGAAGGTGAACAGCTTTCTCCTGCCATATGCCCTTCTACTGCGATGGTTCTGCCTTACCACAAGACAAAGCAACAGAGCCCGCTGGGCATGAACTGGAACCTCTGACAATCATGATCCAACATAAACCTTCCTTCTTTTAACTTTTTTTTCCCAAGTTATTGTCTCACATTGACAAAAACTGACCAACACACATATCAGATCATTTGTGTACCCATTTAAAGTATTACCCTCACTTAAGAAAGTTTGGATTACTTGGATTACTGTGACTCTCCCCTGTTATAGCAAAGTACCGCAGACTGTGCAATTTACGAGCAGTAGAAATTTATTTTCCACTATTTTGGAGGTTGTGAAGCCCCAGACCAAGTCACCAGCATATTCAGTGTCCAGGCAAGCTGTTCTGGGCTTCAAGATGGCACCTTGTTGCTGCGTGTTCAGAAGGGACGAGTGCTGTGATCTCACATGACAGGAGACACCGGCAGAGGAGCTTGCCCCCTTCAGCCCTTCTGCATGACACCTATCTCACCCATCAGTGCAGATTGCTCAGGGACTAACTGTCCCCTGAAGATGCACCTTTTAGTACTGTAGAAATGGGGACCAAGTTTCAACATGGATTTTGGAAGGACGTAAACTTTCAAATCTCGGTGATCACTTTTCCTGAATTTATTGACCCGACGTTGACACTCGCCTGGGAAGCCAGGGCACAGGGTGATTCATCCTGTGAATGTGGGTTTGGTTTGAATCAGGGAACTGTAGAAGTGGAATGTTTTAGCGGCGGTTTTTGCTATTTTGAAACGTTCTATTCTGGTTCCCCGGTCCCCTTCCTCCAAATAAATCCCACAGGCTAACTGACCTTCAGAGCTTTGTTTGAAGCTCACTGAGAATGTGAGAAAACGAGGATACACAGTGGCCAAAGTTCTATACCCAATTGCTCTAAAGAACAATTCCTTTGATTTTACCATGCCTTCATGAAGAAAATAGATTTTGCATCATGATGTTCAGTCTTAGTACTATGACGTAGGAATGATTTTCATATATTGTATATCATGGATGCTCTATCATATATTTCTCTCTGAAATTGAAGTTTTTCTTAGTTTCGTATTTTAGTCAAGGGCAACAGCAGGATAGATAAAAGAATAATTTTTAGAGATAAAAGATGTAATTTTTAGTAGCAGTTTTGGCTAAGTTTCCTAACCATTATAAACCTCAAATTTCCCATTTGTAGTTAGAGACAAAAAATTTAATGAAAGTCACATGCGTGCAAACATTCACACACACGTATGTAGACTGCTTGTAGACATTTTTCAAACATGCATGAGCGACTGAATGCAAAGTGCTTAAGACACTACACGACCTATTCTAAGCCCTCAATGCATGAAAGTTCAGCTGATAAGTTCTCATTAATTGCCTTTTTAATTCTGTGACTGTGAAAGGCACAGGGACTACCAAGGTGAGCAAGAAAAACTGCCTTTAGCATCTTACGATGAAGATACAGAGTGTGGGATGTCTGTGAGTTTCAGTAATAAGAGAAGAATCAAGTTGGATGTTGTGGAAGGATGATGAAAGTAGCTTCAAAATGTTGTCGGTGTCCCCCAGGATCGGGCTTCTGTCTGTGTGAACGGCCTCCTCCGAGGCTTCTCCCCTTCTTGCTCACTAAACTCCAGCTGCACTTACCACACTCACTCAACAACCACTTAGTAGAAATTCAGTGAGAACCTTCTAAAAACAGGCTGTTGTTCCAGAGGGTGTGGCAAACAAAGATAGACGGAAAGTATCTTAGTCACTGTTTTCATTGCTGGGACAGAACACCAGACATTCACAACTTAGGGGAGGAAAGATTTATATTAGCTCACCGTTTCAGAAGGTCTCGGTCCACTCATGGGTGGCTGGCAATGGTGGAAACACACGGTAGAAGTGTAGCTGGAGGGAAACTGTTCATGGCATGGGAGACAGGAAGCCAAGGGAGGGAGAAAGGGCAGAGCTAGTATTTACCTTTCCAGGTCCTGTCCCAGTCATCTGCCCCTTCTGGGTCAACCCCAGTGTGCTGCCCCTTCTGACCAGGTCCCATCTCTTGAAAGCACATGGTTCTATAAGTACTCCATAATATGCAAATGTGTGAGGCATTTGGGGGAAATTACCGATCCAAAACATAACAGAAAACATGTTTGGTTAGTGTTTCAACATGCTTACATTTTTCTGAGCTCAAAGCCTTTAATCATGTGCCTTCCACCTATACCATTTTTCTCTTTGAATCTTTCCACACACTAATTTCATCCATCTTTCATGTCTTAGATTTCTTCCCTCAGAAAAGTCTTGCTGACTTCTGAGCCCAAACCCAATCTAAATTAAATTCTGTTATCCTTTCTCAAAGCATTCCTTTTATTTCAAAACACTTATCTCAGTTTGTGTCATTGTATCATTGATTGAACTATAAGCTCCATGAGGTCACAGACTATGTGAACTTTATTTTTTTATCCCCCACATCTGGGACTTAGCTAGTTCCCAAGAGGTTATTAAAATATATAAGATAATTTAATAATAGAATTAACTTAGTATTGAAATGTATCTTTATTTTTAAGCAGCGAAGGGGGAATTTGTGCAAGTTTTTAATGGTGATAATGCATTTAGAATGGTAAGTTTATTTTGGTTCTGCTAGCTGATTTTCATATCTATGTGTATATACAATTTTTTAATTGCTGGAGTATGATCCCGTGGAGCTATTCTTTATCTTTGAAAAGCTTGCACATATTTTTATTTTCCTCTCTCCAGGATTAGCTTCAGAGTGATTTTTTTTCTTCTCCTAGGATTTTGGCATCTTCTTTAGTCCCTGTAATAGCATGGGTCACTCAGAATGAGCATTCTTGGGTGTTAGAAAGTCTCATTCTTTATTTGGAAAATGTAAATTTCTCCCCTGCTCACCTGTCTCATCACTGTAAACTTAAATCTCTTGAGATCACTTTTAGAAGAAAATAAAGGAGTGGCTTATGCACCAAAAATTTCTGCCTCTTTATTATCCTTCTGGAGTTGAGGATGGATGGGAAGAGAAGTAGGGCGGTCATTGCGTATAAGTGTTTACAGGCGCTTATAGCTTGAAACATGACTCAAACAGGAACCTCTTTTTTTTTTTTTTTTGGCTAAGTTGACCAAGCCAGCCAGCCCATTGTGTTGTTATCTTTTGGAGAGATATTCATTTCAAGTTCCAATATTGTTATGAAAAAAAATCTGCTATCACAGCAAATGATACTGTTGAATGTGAACAGAAACCCCATAAAATTGTGCGGGTGATATTAATTTAGTCACCTACAGCTTAATAGTCATTTTATGGACATTAAAAAAAGTTTTGTAGCCATAATGTTTTATCTATCTTTATGGTCTCTTATGCTGTGTTTAATCAGTGTAATTATGGGAGAAGGTAATTAAATATAGTACTATATAGTTCTTAAGATTTTAATGCTGTTATTACTGACTTAACCACCAAAAGAGAATATAGTGGATCTAAGGCATTGCAAATCTTACAGAGAAATATCAGGTCAGAATTTCCAGTAAGTAATTTAAATGATGGAGGTGAAATTTTACCTTCTTTTTCTCTTAGTGTATTTATGTTGTTTAATATTTTTATTTAAGGAAAATAAGTGAGAGATAAATATTTGTGCTACTCTTTGAACCAAGAGATATTTTTTGATCTTTCAAAATGGTTGCATTAGAAATGGTTTAGTGCCCCAAAAGACTATTCATGACTACAATTTAAAACTGGATTATACATGCACTATCATTTATTGTATATGTGTACTCAATACATACTAGTCATATTACATTCTTTTTCCTAGACATAAATAAAAACAACTCCACTTTTATAAAACCAGAGCGGGGCTTGCCCAAGAATTGACAAATGTATTCTAAAGCTGTCTTGCTTTACAGAGGGCAGCGTGGCCTTCCTGTCTGTGGTTGTGAAAGCACTTCTTTCACAGCTGGTTGGGCTAATGGGAGGCTGCTCAGTGTGCATCTCCATGGGAAAGTAGGTACTTAATGGAGCTCAGAGAACAGGTAGGATTTAGATTAGAAAGACCGTTGTGAAGAATATGTCAGGTTGGGGGATGAGCATGAGCAGAGATGAAAATCTCTGGGGGAAAGGCTCTGAGCTCTTGCCCAATCTCCCATGCCCTGTGTAATGGGAAATGAGTTAGAAGAAAGTAACTGGCTATATTGGGGGAGCTCATGAAACATCATACAAAAAGTACTGGACTGAATGCAATGGAATATCATTCAGCCTTAAAAAATAAATAACACTCTGATACATGCAGAATATGGAAAAGCTTGGAATATATTACCTAAGTAAAGTAAGCTGGACACAGAAGAACAAACGCTGTACAGGTTCCTTTGAAGAGGGGACTTGCCACAGCCAAATTCATGAAGACAGAAAGTAAAATGAAGATAAGGAAGGGAAAATGCGGGGTTATTTTTGAATGGGTACTGGATAATGACAAAGCATGCACAGTGAGGTGAATGGACTTAGGCTGAATTGTGCACTTAAAATGGTTAAGTACATTCTGTATATCTTTTATGACAGTAGCAAAAAATTTCAAAACAATACTAGCTTGAATTTTGCGAATGGTGGGTAAGCACTGAAGGTTCTTGTAGCGGGACAATGAGATACGCGTGACCATGTAGGTCTAAGCCATTGGTCTGGCTAGCTTTGTGCTTTGTTGGCAAGCTGTGGTGAATGTCTTTGTTGCTAATAATTCAGGCAGATGCAGGTCTATACCCTGTAATTTTTATGATTTAACTTAAAGGGTCAATAGGTAGAAGTTTCTGATGGAGACTGTGCAGTTGGAATTAGAATCGGGGTAGCAAAACATGACTGACTCGAAGGAGAGGTTGGCATCCTCTAGAGGGAACACTTCTTGGCAATGCCGAAGACATTTTGATTTGTTTGTGTGCTTCCAGGAAGCATGAGTTTCTGAAGCACCAAGGGCTAATGTTGAAAGTCATCAGCTTGGAATTAATGAAAAAATGTGAGAATAGATCCTTAGGTTTTCGAGGAGTTTTGTGCCCCGAATTGATGTTGTGTTCTTTTTCACTCTCCGGCAAATATATTCTCATTGTGTGCTCCCAGGGAATGATTAAAAAACATCATTAAAATACTTCTCTTCCTTTCTTCTTCACTGGAAGAGGCCACAAGTGTCTGCGTTCTCAATTTGAGCTGAACCTTCGCTTTTGTATTCTAATAGCAACTCTAAATGCTTTCTGTGTGGTTCACTGGCTCGCGGGATTTTACAGCAGGAGAATCACAAAGGGGCTCACAAATCATCGTTTCTGATCTCCTTGCTTTAGAGACACAGAAGTTGGGCCCAGACAGCCATCATGGACCTTTTATAATTCCATCAATTTTCTGGCAGTTAGAATGAGTGGCAAGCTAGGCAAGGTGATGCATGGCAGTGTGCCAAGCTGAAGTATAAAGGACTATCACCGTGGGATAATAAGCAGAGGAGAGAGGGTGAGCCCCACTCCCCCTGAGCAGGGTGGAGTGAGGACAGCTGTCTGGGCGGAAATGCGTGGCAGGGAAGGTGGCTTCTACGAGCAAGGAGTCACCATGAGAATACGGGGGAGCTGTGCCAGGGCTAATGGAGCCCTTTGCGGAGGGTCCTGCGACAGCCAGATGAGTAGGCTTGTGATGAGATTTGGGTGACATATGGCTTCACCATTTTTGACCCATGGTTATGGGCAAGTTCTATAAACAAGTCCCAAAACTTCTCCTATGGAGGGCTTCTGAGGAAGGGTGATGTAGGCTTGTAATGACAGAGCAAGTGCTCAGAAAAAAGAAGCCATTGTCATGTCCGTTATGTGATAGTGAAGTGCCATCCCCTTGGAGGTTTGTCTGACCCCTTCCTGCCCACTCTCTGGAGCTGCCCTGTGAGAAGCCCATTGTGCCCTCCAGGTCACCTCTATGGAGCTCCTGTTTCCTGGAAAGTTGGTTCATGACATGCCCGAGTGTCCCAAAGCACCACACGCCAGGGATGCTATTCTACCAACTTAGAACCTCAACAGTCAGAAGAGCACCTGAAAAATGCCTCTTTAATTAATAGCTGCTCAATGTTTGGTTGAAGCAATGAATAAGATAATAGCTTTATTTGTCTTGTCTAGTAAAAAGGCGAACTGGAACCTGTGGAGCACAAGCCTCTTTGTAGATGGCATAAGGTGGTGATGGGGGGATCTAGGGTAGAGACAGTTTTTTTTTCATAAATGTCAACGCGAGAGATGATCATTTGCTTTAAAGCAATTCTTTACAAAATTTATAAAAAGATTCTGTGCTTGATAAGGGAAGTGGAGAGTGCACTTTTTTTAGATGCAACTTAACAATAGAAAGAAACTTAAAAATGTCAAATAATTTTTGATCTAATAAGTTTACTTTGGGAGTTTTTATCTCTAAAGAAATAATTGAAAATGGCCAAAAACATTTTTGATGTTGTGGTAGCACTATGTAGTAGCAAAATACTTGAAGAAAAAGATGTATGAGTTGGAGTATTTTGCTATGGTCCTTCATTGGAATGCGATGCAGTCATTAAAATTGATGTTGGTGAGAATTTTAATAATAAGAAAATGAATGTGTATATGTAAAATCTGGGATATAGGCACATTTGTGACATTATTAAAATACAAGAAAAACATGCACACATACATGGTGATGGTCTTCATACTGTATTAGTAATAGATGATTTCCTTTTTCTATTTCTGCATTTTCAATAAATATTTATTAATTTTATCATCAGAAAGAAAAACCCTGAAAGAATTCAGTTTCTTTAATGCATTTACAACTAGACAAAGTTGCACCCTGGGCACAATTTCAAATCCATTGTAGAAGGAAGTGACCTAACCGGAAGTGCAGCTGGGCTTCCTGTCTCTTCTCAGCGGCAGGGGAGGCTGGTGGGCCCGAAGCAACAATGGGACCTGAAGCTCTTGCCAGCAGGGAGGTGGAAACGTCAGCCTGGCTTGGGCTCTGCTGGAACCAACCACAGGAGAAAGCTGGGAGATGGAGTGGAAACAAGCTCTTGGGAGGGACAGAAAGAGGCTGGGAGAAAGGATGCGCCGGGCCAAAAAGTTAGGAGGGAAGAGGCTTGAGGGCACCTGAAAGCGGACAGTGGGAAGAAGTAGGCGTGAACATCAGCTGGGCTGTGGGGGAATGTGGGAATGTAAAAGAAAAAACGGAGTGAATGAATCCTTTTTATTGCCCTAGGCCCCTATTGTATTCTAAATAATCGATAGGTGCTTTGCTTTTATTTATTTTTACTTAGCATCCACAACATTAAGCAACGGGTAAGTGGCGTATCTGCTCGACTCCTGTCTCTAAGAAGCGTTTGTAATTCAGATCAGAAGCAGGACCCATTTTTCATCCCTGGATGTCTCTGTCACCTGAAGCAGCTTGTTTGTCCTGTGTTGGTGACCTCGGCCCTCAGGGATGTTCATGTGCGACTTGTCCATGCATAGATGCTTTGTTTTTCTAAATAAAAGATCCCCAGAAAGTCACCTACTGAGGGGCTGCTTCTTCCTAAAATTGCCTTCCGTTCCCTTCCCTTCCTGTCCCTTCCCTTCCCTTTGTGGTACTAAGGATTAAACCCAGAACCTTCATACCAAGTTATATCCCCACTCTGTTTATTTTTATTTTAAGAAAGAGTCTTGCTAAGTTACGAAATTGTCTGGACTGGTCTCAGACTTGCAGTTCTCCTGCCTCGGTCTCTCAAAATGTTGGGGTTACAAGTGTGCACCACGGTGTACACTTTGAGCTGGCAACTTAAATCTTCTTCCTACTTAAGCTCTTGCCGAACATAAATTCTAGTCGAATTTTTTCCTTATTTGCAAATGCAGATAGTCATAATGAGTTCAAGAGTCACTGCAAACACAGAACGATGGATGTGTAGACACCTCACACCAACTAGGTGGTCCCCGTACCATTGACTGACCATTGAGTTGACACTTAGAACAATGCTAAATGATTTCTAGGGCCCCTGCCTAGTAATTTAGACAGACAACTCCCATTATATTCTCCAAATGCAATAAAGTTGTTTTGAGTATATCCTGGTAAGTAATTGCTTCCCGTAATGATACTCCAGTGGAATACAACATAGGAGCCTCTGAAGGTTTTTATTCTTGAAACTAATTTTTAAGTACAAGTGCTTACAATTAGTTGTGCCTCAGAGTGATTTGTTGCATACAGAAAGCGTTGGGTTTCTAAATATAAATATCAAAATACCTTGCATCCTTTGAAAGCCAAATCAGGAAAGCTCACACAAAAGAATACACTCACATTATTCTCCAGCACAGCCACATGGCACGTTGCAGGGAATGTTATCTTTCCAGTTCATAAGTGATTCAGAAAGGAGAACGTTCAGTTTGTTCACACCTGACGTCTTGCTTCCCTGCTCCTCTTTCCCCAGGAGCACAGAAGGGAAAAACAAGCTCAGTAAATGGAAAACAAAATCCCTCCCAAGTACAGATAGTCCTTCTCGGCTGGTGGGACTGCTTCACCAAGATGGTGGCTAAAAGTGTTCTCTGTAAATGAAGGAAATGACAGAAACGGGAGCATGTGCAGAGGATCCTGGGGTTCAGTGTGGATCTTCTCCAGTATGTCCAGACC
This sequence comes from Ctenodactylus gundi, assembly GCA_004027205.1. Taxonomy (NCBI): domain Eukaryota; kingdom Metazoa; phylum Chordata; class Mammalia; order Rodentia; family Ctenodactylidae; genus Ctenodactylus; species Ctenodactylus gundi. The sequence continues at coordinate 25,181 of PVKB01004485.1, forward strand.
TGTGATAGAGGAGATTGTGGGGGCTGCAGCGGCTTTGATGAGACTGAGCACTGAGGCAACTCAGCTTTTCAACTTCACAAGGACTCTGACAATATTTTTTTCAGTAGACAAGAATATTGGGCAAGGAGAGGCTAATTGACTTTCTGAAGGTTATGCTGATTTGGATAATCAGCAAGCGGGAATTAGAGCCGAGCTCTAGATGTGATAAAAAACAATATGAGGAATGTTTAAATAAAAATTTAGAAAGTTTTACTACAGCAAAAGACACGTTGTCACTAACCTCTCTCAAAATACTCCCCCCTCTTTCTTCAAGTACATTTATCTCATCATCATTCTGCCATTTTCAAAAGTGGTCAGGAAGGCCTCTCTTGTGTCTTGTGATGGCCTCAGGGTCCTGAACAATTTTAACAGTTCGTGGCAATTTCCTTAAATAAAAATATTATGGTGTGTCCTTATTCATTTCACTCACTAGATCTGGCTCTGTGCGATTTCCTGCTCTTCTGCAATGTGAAAATGACTATGAAAAAAAAATGTTGAATTTACTCAGGGCATTGAAGTGGCCACAATAGCACAACCAAGGAAACTTAGGGAAGAGAGCTTTTGGAAACGCTGCAGAAAGTGGCCACAATGGTGGGGTAAGTGCGTCCCGAGAGAGGAGGAGGATTTCGAGGGGGATTAATGGTGATGTGTCTTTTACTTTAATACTGTTTGAAAAAACGTGAACATTCAATGTACTGTTCGATCACACCTCATACTCTGTAGGCTTGACCTCCTTATCTACAAAATGGGTGTGATAATACTATTTACCAGGGTTGTGGAGATTCAAAGGATTAGTACGGGAGAGATGTGCTGCTTGGTTTGCAGGGTGTGGCTTCCAGAGCAGGAGCAGCAGCACCACCCACAAACTCCTTAGAAACATAGCATTGTGAACCTCACCTTAGCCTTCCTAAGTCAGATACCATGTGCATTTGGCACAGAAAATACGTGTTTAACAAGTCCCCCGGGTCAGAAGTCCCCAGTCCCATGGACTGGTACCAGTCTGTAACTAATTGGAAACTGGGATGTAGAGTAGGAGGTCTCTTCCTATTCTAGCTCTGCTAGAGCAACAATGGCAGTAGATTCTCATAGGAGTGCAAACCCTACTTTGAGCTGTGCATGCCAACGTCGCATGCTCCTTATCTAATGTCTGATGACCTGTGGTGGAGCTGAGGTGGTGATACTAGCACTGGGAAGTGGCTGTAAATACAGATTAACATTAGCAGAGAGATTTGGCTGCACAGAGATTACTGTATTCCATCGTCCCACATGGCACAATCTAGTTACAGAAAAACAAGCTCAGGGCTTCCTCCAATTCTTGCATTATAGGGAGTTAGTTGTGTGATAATTTTATTATATGTTACAATGTGATAACAATAGAGATAGAGTGCATAATAAGTGTAATATGCTCCAGTCATCCCCAAAACAGCTTTCTCCACACCTCCAGGGAAAAATTATTTTTCATGAAATTGGTCCCATGTGCCACAAAAAGCTGGGAACTTCTATCCCAGGGAATTCTGACAGCCATTAAGTTTGAAGACCCGCGCTAGTTTCCTCTGAGTTGTGGGGTGATTTTTGTAGATTTACCTCATTACCAAGGTGGAACTTCAGCTCATATTCCTATTTTTGTCATTTAAAACTTTAAAAAATTTACATAGAAAATTTTGAACCACCATCTTGGCAAAGTACTCACCTTCCAAGAGTTCTCATCCCTGGCTAATTATTCTGGGATTGTTTTTACTGATTTTTGTGACTCTTTGGAACTCTTGAATCTTAGCTCTGCTATGTGGTTTACAAGCTGGGCATCAGGGGTTTCAGTTTGTATTTTGCTATTTGTAACTTGCTTTCTGCTTTAGGTGGGGCTGAGAGCCTTCCTGTAGTGCAGGATCCTACTATGAATTAGGAGGAACAGAATCAAAATATAGATGAAAGATTATAAAATGATTAGAAAAAATTTTGCAGGTTGAACATTTGGAACATTGGACATTTATAATTATCCTTTTGGAATGTATCACAAAACTCAGAAATAATAAAAACATTAAAAAATTTAAAAGATATACTTAAAATATTTTTAAAATTTCAGTTGTGTTTCAAGTGACAGAAAGAAAGATGGAAAAAAATATTAATCCATATTCCAAGCATGTCAAAGATTTCTATCTCTTAATGGAAGAATGTCCAAGAATTTATACATCTGTGATCATCTTTAGCCCATCACACTCTTTCATGGGTTGTGGTGATTGGATGGGTTGGTAGGAAACAGCCACAGACATGGGGCAGAGTACACATTCAACAGTGGTGACGATGATGGTAAGGGAAGGTCCTATAAGTTACGCAGGAGATTTGATAGGTCAGCCTGTTGGGATGGTGGGTTGTCAGAAATCTTGTGTTGGAATAGTAAGGAAGGGAGGTGATGAAATGATTCTGTTCTGTTGGATTTGCTTTGTTAGGTTGTCTCAAAAGCAGTGGTATCTCTTCCATATGTACTTCAGTTACTCAGTCATTTGACCTCTCAAGTTATTGGCGTTGTACTGATGCCAGGAGCATAGAGTAGATAGAGTCCCTACCAGTGGGGGAGCAAGACTTTAAAGCATGGTCACTGTCTTAGTCACTCTCTCATCACTAGCACACCATACTCAACCCCCATGTTTAAAGGAGGAGAAGTTAATTTTAGCTCACAGTTTCAGAAGGTCTCAGACCGTGCATGGTTGGATGTTGATGGTGGTGAGCATAAGGGGGCCTAGGTGCCAAAAACCTTTCTGAGCAAAGCCAGGGAGCAAGAAGATCCCCCTCCAGGGGGTGCCTCTAGTGACACATCGCTCCAACCAGGCCCCACCTTCTAACAGGACATATGATCTTGTGACCCCCCCCCCCCCATACAAACGGTGCAAGAGAGTGTGTACTGAAAAGTATGTAAGCAGGGCCTGGTAATTCCAGGACTCTGGGAGGCTGAGGCAGGAGAATCACAAGTTCAAGCCCAGCCCAGGCAACTTACTGACATACTCTTTTAAGAAAAAAAAAAATTATGAAATAAAACAAGGGTAGTGAGGATGTAGCTTAATGCCAAAGACCTGGGTTCAGTCCCCAGTACTATAAAGAAAAAAGAAAGAAAGGTAAAAGAAAGGAAGGTTAGCCCTCTTACCTGTGATCCTCTCTCTCTCTCCATACCCTCTCTGAAAAGTATTTCTAGTGTCCAGTATACTATTCTAAATGTATTCTATGCATATAAAAAAAGACAGCATGTAGTCATCAATGGATTGATCCACATGACCCAATTAACCCTCTAATCTAGTCACCCTCCAAATACGTGAGATGTCTGGGGGGCATTCCAGATTCAAACAGTCTCTGTATAGGAATTGTCTGGGGTTGAGCTGAGTGTGAAGACTGAATACACCGGACTCCTGGTATTCACAATGGGGACCAAGCCTAGCTTCTGCAGGTCACACTTGACCTGGAACAGAAAGATAAGCAGGAGATGTCAGGTAAAGGGAGCAGGCCAGTCCCAGGAGGAGGCCCTGGCACAAGCCAAAGGCTGGCGGCAGAGAGGAGCTCAGGCAGCCAGAAACCCCCGTAGTGCTGTGGTGAGTGCAGTGTTTGTGGGCTAGTGGCAGGAGCTGGAGCTGGAGGGGCAAGAAGGACCCCGCTGCCTTGGAAGCTCATTAAAGATTGCAGATTGTATCCTAAGGGTAATGGGGTTCACTGGAATGGTGGTATTTGAAGAATTCCCAAAATTGCTATGTGTTTTTTTTTTTTTTCCCTGAAGAGGAAGAATAAAAGCTTAAAGAGATGGGAGATGGTGTTGAAGGATGAACTTGGCTGGTTTCACTTGAACAAATAAATCACCGGTTGCCATTTATCCCCAATCAGCAATAATCCGAGCATTCTCACCCTGGGTCAGTGTGGACAAAAGCGGCCCTCTCTGTTCCTTTCCCCACTTGTCAGCCTGTAATAGCATCCTTATCTGAGGAAATCTCTAGATTGCTGCCCAACATAAACTGTTCGCTGGGCAGCCCACGTCGGCGGGCCCGCTGAGCTCACAGACTGACCCAGGTGCCCTGCGTGAACTGCAGAGGGTTCAACGGAATTGAAATGGCCAGGCTGAGGCGGTGGTGTTTACTGAGACAGGTGCGGGTCTGGGCCTGTAATTTCTCAGTCCCGGTGAAAAACACCCACCGACATGCACAGTTCATGGACTGAGTGGCCAAGCAGAGCCGACGGACAAAAGGACAGCGGCTTCCCACCATGGCCCTCGAAGGGTCGAGCGTTTGAAGCGCTCTAGTCATCTGGAGGAGGAGAGCTGCACCTCGACACCGTAATGCTAAGTGAAATGAGTCAGACACAGATTTCTCTTATATGAGAAACACAGACTCTACGTAATTTAAAGAAAGAGTATAATTGACAGGGAACAGAGAAGTGGATTAGGTGGAGACCAGAAGGGCACCTGGAAATATGGGGAGAAGAGAAGGAGGGGAAAAGCGGAAGTGAAAGGACCCTGATAGGATGTGTATGTGAGCTCATCCCCCCCACAGGAATGCGTTTGTCAGGTATCACAAACGTGCACGGCTGACTCCATCATGCAAGGAAGGGCATTTCTTACATGTGGAATTGGGTAGTGTGAAAAAACAAAGCTCCCCCCCTCAAAAAATAAACCTCAAGTTAATAAACAAAATAAAAAAATACATGTCCTCACGTCTTTTGTGACTACTCTGAAACAAAAATAGTCTCCCTTGAGAAGAGAGGTGACTTCCTATAACTACTTGGTAGGTTAGTAGCCTGGGCTGAAATGCTTTAGGTAGTTGTAAAGAGCAATGTGGGCTGGGAAGGTCCTCCTTGCCATAAGGGTTAACAGTGTGGAGTGTGTTTCCGAGTGCCTCTTCTTTTGTTAATGGGAAGTGACATTCCCTACAATCAAATGGGACTGAGCCTAATCATATTCTCCATGACAGAAGAAATTAAGGTCTATAGTAGAAGACATTATAATTCGGACAGAATTTTCATGCCCTCCAAAAGCTCAAATTACTCTGTTTATTAAAATCACATGTTGGTGGTGCTTTGTCTGAACGCTCTGATTTGGGGGCCTGCTAATCTCCACTTTGTGGGAAGGGGGGAGGCTTCAGTGTCATCAGCGGCTTCCTGTCATTTATCTTTCGATGTGCTTGAGCAGATAAGTGGTCCCGTCACACAGTCCTTTGACCAGAAAATTTCCCACATGCTGGATGACTTCAGGGTTTGGACTGGCCCAAGGCAGCAGTGAGAACTGAGTCATTTTGTTTTTCTCTAAGGCCCAGCATGGTTTCTTCCTTCCCACATGATGTGTTTGGAGTCTAGCAGCCGTTGTGCTGCCTGGAATTTATTCAGCAGAGTACCTGAGCCCAGCCCTACATGTTAAAAAAAATGATGTTTTTTTGATGATGGATGATGGGCTAGTAGATGCTGCTTCTCAATGCTCACAGTCAAAGAAAGAGTAGACCTTGCAGTCCCACCCTTCCTTCAGGCAGACTGTTGGTCAAAGTTTGCACAGTGGTTATAGTAGGAACATGACCAGGTTGTTCCTGGAGCCAGTCAGGGTGGCTGCGTGTGTAAATAGCTGGTGTCATGGCAGCCAGTGGTGAATTGGCATATCCTTAACAACCGACTCTCCATAAAACTCATAACGCCATTACTTACACTACACACTCGATTTTTCTGAGATGAACATTTCCGACAATGTCAACTTCAGCCACCAACATAGTATCAGTTGGCTTGCAAAATTTCTGCAAATTGAACAATCAGTTCTTGCAAAGTCACTATAAGCCAGTTTCAGCACAATCCGTACCAAGTATGAACTGGCTTAATAACAACCTCCCTTTAGGCATGGCAGACACACACACACACATGCACGCACATGCATATGCATGTACACATATGCACACACATGAGAGAGGAAAGAGAGAGGGAGAAAGAGAGAGAGGCACATACATCCAAGACTTACATACTTTTCTTCCTCCAAAAATGTGAAGTTGTAAATGACATATAGGAAGAACCCAGCACGGAATAAAGTGTCTGAAGTGTTACCAGATGAGCCACCAGGGTTGTCAAGAGGAAAGTTGGAGTTTGATTATTTTCTGCTTCCCCTTAAACTCAAGCTTCATTTTCAAAATACGTTTGTCACCAAATGCTTCCTCTCTCTCTCTCTCTCTCTCTCTCTCTCTCTCTCTCTCTCTTTCTCTCTCTTTAAATATACTTCAACTGAGGGGAGAAAATAATTTTGTACCCCTGCCACCAGTGATGCCAGCTTGAGAGCCACCAATTTAAAAAATCATTGTCAGATTTGGTATGTGGGCAAAATAAGGGGTCCCTAATCGGGAATTCCTCTCAAGAGCAAATAGATTTGAGCTGATTTTTAACTTGGTGGGTAATGAATTCCCCAGCATTGTAGCTGAAATAATTTCTTGCAGACCTTCTTGGGGGCAGTTATGTTCCAAAAATGGTTGATGCTTCTGTCAGGTCAGCGTTCCCCATTAATCTCTGATCTATTTTAAAAGAAAAAAAAAACAATACCATGCATCCTGTGAGAGTTTTGATTTGAGCACCTTGGTCAGAGGCTGATAATTTCTCTTTCATGGACATGTCCAGAGTTGCTCCTTACAAGTGAAGTCCTTACAAAGAATTCTAATAGGCATCCTGCTGGGTTGTTGTCTGTTCTTAAGTCTCTTTTCATTTGAATTGGAAGGAAATAGCAGTCAGCTGAAATACTGGTCTCTTTGGAAGTGGCCTTTGCAGAGCTAAACAATACAAACCCACGTCCATCATCACACAGTAAGACTTAATCATCGCAGTCAGGTTGCATGTAGCAGGTGGATGCTACAGCTTCTGACAGATATTGCCCTATCCAGCCACAAACATCTCTATTGGTTCCTCTCTGGGTTCGGGGGAGGTAATGACATCAGAGTATACTGCTGTGAAGAAATTAGTCAGAGAAATACTTATGTCATCGTGTTTTGTCTTGATTTCTTTACATATCGAAATTAGTTTCTGATTCCCACTTGGGAGAAAATAATACAGTAGCTCCTAGTGGGAGACCTGTCTTCGGTTATATTTAGCAGGGAAATGAGTCAAACTATTGAGAGACTGCCAGCTTCATCATTATAGGATTATGCATTTTAATGGGGGACAGGTTCGGAGGCCTTGGGGTTTGATAGTTGCGTCACACACATTTCATTTTACCAAGCATTCTGAGGCCTGGAAAGTACCTAGTTTTTAAAAGCCAGGTGTTGGGTGACCTCTGTGTCTTTCTGCTTCATTTTAATCACTTGATCCTTCTTACACAGTATCATTGAGGATGTGGGAATCGACACCGGCACATTTAATTCGAAGGGCACCTCTGTTTTGGAAGGTTTACATGATGACTTAGCAGAGAAGTGAATTTCCTGTACTCAGGCGCTTGCTTAGGTGATGCGAGCTTGCACCAAGGGGAGTCAGCCCTGCAACGTTTAGTACAGCTGTCTTTGTGGACAGTGTTAAGGATGATTTCTGGAAACTGCTCGACTAGTTTTGTAGTTACAGAGACTATTAGGGCAAGGGTCGTGTACTGGCTGCTGATTTTACACAAGTTCATTTTTTTGGCCAAATGGCTAATATGTATTCAAAAATATACAATTTATCTTCGTACAGTTGTTTATATGAAGCCCCCTGGCTCAAACTTGCGAGTGTGGAGAATCTCACCAAGGGAGAGTGTTCTCACGTAAAGCTTTGGCACCCACTGCACGTGCTGCGCTGAGCTTTCCCCAAGGGAGACACCTGTTTAGTGGTTGGGGCATTAAAACCCATCGTTCTGTTTTTATACAAAGATGTTCTTTGTTTTCGAAGGATGTTCATTACCTGGTGAAATATTTCCGTTTCCTGATACCTAAGTATTTTTAGTAAATGACAAGAAAAGAGGGAAAACCAGGTCTTTGTTTTAAATGAAACTGCTCTATGGAGATAAAAGAGGGAGGAAGGGAAGAGGTGTATATACCATGGCTAGGATTGAATGCTGAGGCGTTTGCCTTCCTTTAGACTTGGCGTAGGAAATGCAAACTCAGTGAAACAGAATCTGTGATACGTGTAACTAATGACATGGTGTTTATTTTCTTTGAGGAAGCTATATTATTTATTTTAGAATAAAAAAAGATATAAACTTTTCTTCCAAGTTATTACATGAAATAGAAGATGGATGATAATTTTAGAAAACGTGGCTTGAAACCATCAAGAAACAAAATGCCTCAGGAAGGTTTAAACATCATAGCAGTAGTTCACAGCAAGGAAAGATTTTCTAAGGAAATCTGCTGTTTAGGAATTTAATTTTATAGAATAAATGAAAGGAAATTCTCTCTAGGATTCTTTTAAATGGAGCCTTGTCCTGATGCATTGTTTGATTCAGTGTTAGTTACTCCTCCGCTGGTGTTTACGGGGATGACTTCTCTTTTGTAATATGAGACCTTCATGTCTAGGAAGACTCTTGGAGAGCAATTGTCTTTCTTTTTGATGAACCAGCTTTTTGGTTAACAAACATGAAGGAAAAATAAAAGGGAATTTCTATGAAATCAGAGACATCCCTGTGGATAGACTCAGGTGCTTTAGAGTGAATTAACTTTGTTCTTAGAGTGTGTTCCACTCATTCTGCAAAAACATAAGAGGAAGAAAAATATTCTCTTCGACCCCAAATGTCCGCCTTGAGTTATGAGCATCAATAACATTAGCTTTAAGTGCAGATGGAACTGTTAGTTGTGTGAACATATAATTCTATTTAAAAAATAATGCTCACTAAGCTACTTGGGAGAAATAGGACCTATGGCAGCAAATCCCAAAAGTTAATTGTGGTATGTTATGAGCACTTCTTGAACCCATTTTTTTTTTTTTTTTTTTTTTTTTGCTGTCTTTAATTTCATGGCATGTTTCCTTGGTCTTGCCTTTTGGGTAAAGGTAACTGAGAGTATCCATCTGGCAGAAGCATGAGCCTCCTTTATTAATTATTTCTTTCATACTTTTTACCTTTCCTGACACTTCTCTCATGTTTGTAATGAGGTGTCTCATCTCAGGACGAATGAAGGCTTTTCCCAGAAGGCTGAGTTTCTTTTTCTCTGGTCACTTCTTGTCTGGATGATTTACCTGCTTCTCTCCATCCACAGGAAGAGTATTCATCCCATAGGTGACAGTCACATCCTAGCTTGTCCGGAAGTTCCTTAAACTTTATTGGCTGGGTCATTAATTTGTCACAGCCAGTAATACTTCATTATCTGTTTTGTGTTTATATGATCACCCGCTAGACTGTGGGTTTTCTTTATTCTTTTTCTTCCTTCCTTACTAGAATGGAACCTAGGGCTTTGGCACTAGGCTGTATATATATATATTTTTTTTTTTTGAGACAGGGTCTTGTTCTGTAGTCCAGGCTGGTCCTGAACTCACTGTGTGACCCAGACTGGCCTTGAATTCATGGCTATCCTCTGCCTCAGCCTCCTGAGTGCTGAGATTACAGTTATGGTTTGATTTTTGCTAAGTTGCTTGGGCTGGGCTTGGACTTGAGATCCTCCTGCCTCAGTCTCCCCAAGTGCTTGAGTGGGAAATTGGCGTCACCAGGTCCAGCAGATTTGCAGCTTCTAGAGACCAGGCATTCAGAGGTCCCCAAATAACACGTTCTCAGTTCCATTGATACTTATCGTCTAATGTGTATAAAGACTATTTTAAAAATGTAAGAGACCAAGATAGGACAGAAAGCTGCTTTGGGCTATAGACTGATGACATTCCCTGTGTATTTTTCAGTGCTCACAACAGTGCCACATATAGTTGACTGGCACTCTTGATGATGCTAGACTAAGCATAGGCTTCCTCATGATCCTGTCTACTGGGATGCTGAGAGCTTTCTTGGGAGAAGTTATCACTTATTCTAAGCAGAGTAAGATACACAAAAATCACAGGCTGAAGACATCTGCTTTGCCTTCCCCAGTGTTCTCTTGGGTCGTAGGTGGCTCAATGTCGTTCGCTCTGCTCCATTTATTGTAGAATTACATTCAAGCTGAAGGCTTTTTCTTCTTTAATTTTTATTATCCCATGTCTGCTGTTTCCATGAAAGACTTGGTGGAGGGACCGTAGACATATCATGGATAATCTTGCCATTTTACAGAATGGGAAACTGAGACCCAGAGACATGCAGTAAGAGGTCCATGTCTCCTACACCCCTAAGCGTACGTTTCCTCCCCCGTGGTCTCCTGTCATTAGCTACTTGCATTTTTCTATTTACTGTACTTCATTTGACAAATCATTAAAAATAGATAATGCAACACTGGCCTCAGGACTAGGCTTTGAGTGGCCCCATTATTTTTAGCTTCCCGTGAGGAGAATTGGCTATTTATTCCAGCACTTCGGTTCCTCTCAGTGAAGAAGGCTTTAATCACGACAGAACTTCACCTTTTACCCCACAGTTACCGACTAGCCCGCCTGGCTTTAATAGCCTCCTATGAGAGAGACCTTCGCAACAGCCTTTAGAAAGTCTAAATAAATTATGCCCACAGATTCCTTTTTATCTTCTGTTTTTAGCACACAATTTTCCCAAACAAAAAAACAGGCCAGAGTGCATGTTCATCTTGGTTGGCGCTTTGAAATGCCTTTCTGTGGAGTTTCCTCTCCTCTTGTGCTCAGGTCAAGATGGATGCTTGTCTGTGGCTGGGGCCGGAGTGGAGGCAGCAGCTCTGAAGTGGAACAGATCAGCCATACGAATGGCTTCTCCGTGTCTGAGCTGTGGAGGGCCAGACTCACGGTGTGTTGTTTGAGTCCCGTCATTCTTTTGATATTTGTTTTCTTACTTCGGTTCTCCTACTGCTGGGTTCCTCGAAGGCATCCCCGCATGAAGCCCTCTTAGATTACAATTCTTTTGTCCCTGTTGCTCCTTCAGCTCCCCAGATGAGTAAGACATCTCTTTCCTTGAAGCTTCCTCTAGAAAATTCCATCACGGGACTGTAACACTTTTGACATGCTTTTATTTACCTGTGGGTTTCACCAAATTGGTTCTACTTTTCCTGCTGTACTACGGCAGAGCACAGTGCCTGGTGTTTAATGAGTGCACAGTCAGTATCTGGGCAGTGAACGAACTCCATATCTCCAGTGCTTAGTGTGTGGTTGCGACACAGTAAGAATTTAGTATTTGTTAACTAATGTATGAATGAGTGTAGCAGTCAGCTTTCTATTGCTGCAACACACCCCTGAGATAAAGAGGCTGGAAGCAGGCAACATTCATTTTGGCTGATAGTTTCAGAGGCCCCAGCCCATGCCACTTGACCCCGTGGCTTTGGGCCTGGAGTGAGACAGAAAGGCATGGTGAAAGAAAGCTGTTTATTTCATGGCATCCAGGAAGCAAAGAGAGAGAGAGAGTGAGAGAGCAAGAGAGAGACAGAGAGAAAGTCAGAGACACAGACACACAGAGAGACACACAGAGACAGACAGACACATGCAGAGAGAGAGAGAGAGAGAGAGAGAGAGAGAGAGAGAGAGAGAGAGAGAGAGAGAACCGAAAGGGCCCAAGAGCCCAGTGTTTCCTTCTCCATCGAGGGCATGCCCCCAAAGACCTCACTTCCTTCCACTAGGCCCCAGCTCCTAAAAGCTTCACCATTTTTCAGTTGTGTCATCGGCCAAAGACCAAGCCTTCAACACATGAGCCTTTGGAGAATATTTAAGATTTAAACCATAGGAATTAGTGAATGAATATTGTTGAATCACCATGGTTAAAGACAATATGCTTCTTTCTTTCTATCTTTTTCCCCTCTCCTTTCTTTCTTTCATTCTTTCTTTTTTTTTCAACACTGGGTATCAAACCCATGGTCTCAAGCATGCTAGGCAAGTGTTCTAGTGCTGAGCTACATCCCCAACCCTGATCTAAACTTTCTCATTCATAGAATGGGGTTGATATCACCTACCTCATAAGGTGAGGGTGAGAATTATGCCAGCGTTTTCTCAGAACAATTCTTACAGTCTGACATTTGTTTTTATTCGTGAATTAAATAAGGTAGTTTTTCCTGTTCCCATTGGTAGAAATGAACATGGGTTCTGCAACAAGGATGTGGAAATGGTACAGGCATTTGTAGCCATTACTTCCCAGAACTACTCAACACCCAGTGGCTCTAAGAATAATCTGTCTTCTCAGGTGACTGTTACTCATTCTTGTTTTCGTAGTCCTTACCATGTGCCAGACAAATTACATATATGACTTCATTTATCCCTCAAAGTGAGCCTTTAAAGATAAGTATTCGTGTTCCCATTTTACAGATGATGAAATGGAAACTGGGAAGCAACAAAGGCCAAGTCTTGCATGAGTTGCTGGTAGAGCATGTGTGAACTTAGGGTCTTGCTGTGAGCCCCGTGTGATTGCACAACTAGCTCTGAGATAAAAAATGTTGCTCCAAAAAGTGACACAGAAAGACTTACCAAGCCAGTCTTATATTCACATCTGAGGAAAAGTTCATTTGTAACAAAAAACACACCCCCCCCCCCCAGCAGCATAATCATGCCTTTTTATTTTTGCTTTAAAATGGTAGAAGGGCCAGGTATAGTGGCGTATGTCTATAATCCCAGTTCATTGGGAGGCTGAGGCAAGAGGAAGACAAATTCAAGGTCAGCTTGTGCAACTTTATGAGAACCTGTCTCAAAATAAAATTTAAAAAGCTGAAGATAGAGCTCAGTGTCCCACCTACCCATCCCCACCCACACCCACATATACACCAGGTAACAAGACTCCAGGTTATCAGATAACAGCCCATTGAATAACTGTTGAAAGTGAAACCTTTGTACTAATTGAAGTCAGGCATTCTGGTGTAGAACACTGAATCCCGATGTGGACCTGGTACTGACTCAGCAGCTACTGAGCTGTGCTTGGCTGTGGGGCTCATCTATCCGTCTCTCCTGGCGCAGCTGTCTCTGCTCATCTGAGATAGAGCTCGCTGTGGCAGACACATTCAGTCTTGACAAATGTAGCACTGCTTTGGCTGGCCTCTTGCATCAGGAGAAATTGTGATTGTCTAGCTAGACCAAGACAGATGCGAACATTAATGATCCTGCAAATCATCCCAGAATCCAAGAAAAGAGACAAATTGAGCAGAAGCCTGAGCCCACTGAGGTCAGAATAGCAAGCTCTGGGTTCAGAGGCGCAACCTTGGGAGTCCTGTGTGGACACTGGGTGTGTACCCATCCGTCTGGGGTTCCCCCCGCAGGCTGGAGCTCTAGGGCAGGTGCTGTTCTTTAAGGAGAACAGGTCTAGCCTGGGGCCCTTAGACCAATCTGTGCGATGATCTGGTTTGGCCTGGTTCAGGGGGAAATGCTTCTCAGCAATGGCCCTGCTGGCGTATGGGCCAGCAATTCCTCTTGCATGTGCCGGCGCCCTGTGTATTGCACTGTAGGGTATGCGTCAGAATCCCCGGCTCCTACTTTCTAAATGCCAATCCACTTCTCAGTTGTGACAATTGAAATACCTTTAGACATTGCTAAATATCCCCAGAACAGGATAGAATTGGCCCTGGTGGAGAAGGACTGCTCTAGGGTTGGTGGCTTGTGAAGTCTTAGCCTGGGCAGCGGCAGTCGGTTAAAACTGTGCTCACTGACATGTTTCATCTCCCTGGTTTGCTTTTGAATCAGCAGCCGACACAGTTGATTACTCGTGGGTGGATTCTGGAAGATGGTTAGCGCCTAATATTAGGCATAACACCCCAGAATTTCCAGCTTTTGTGCATCAAAGAAGGCTGTTTTCTTCTCGTGGCTTACTTCCTGGGACAGCAGTTAAGATACATGGCTTACCCTCCTTCTTCCACAGTTACCCTCCTGCTGTGCTTGTGGCAGACATTGCAAATCCATTATTATATTCATTTCTACTGACTTTAATGACTTCTGCATCCTTTCAATACCAGCTCAAGAGCTGGTAAGCAAGGTTTAACCTATTTATCAGCCTCTCTGGGGTCTACTCTATGGGATCAACTCCAAGAGAAGCGCCAAATGGTAAGACAGAGGCGGAAAAACCTTCCTGTTGTAAGAGGCTCTGGGTCCTGGATACCCTTTTTTCCTCTTAACTCCCATAGCTTTTATTTGGTTGTGCTATAACATGGAGCCCAACCTTGCTGGCAGGAGCAGCAACTCCATAGAGCTACTAATTGTCCTTTGTGGATTTTTTTTCTTTTTTTAATAATGGAAACAAGATAACCATGGAGACTGAAGACATGGCTAAATCAGCGTGAAAGACAGCCTGTCACCATTCTGAGTTTCCAAGGAAAATCTTGACTTTGGGTTAATAATAGCTCTCTGTACATTTAACAATAATCAATTTAATAAAGTTAAGCTTTGTCTCTTGGTTATGGGAGAACATATTTTTTCCAGGTTAACAACTAAAAATAACATACAGAAGGGACTATAACAGAAATTTCTATTTCCATGTAGAATAGATAATTGTTAACATTTTGCCATTCATCTCAATTCCTTGTTGAAGAAATATATTATTTTAGTCTCTGCATACCACCATAACAAACAAAACAAGGTAGAAGCAATAGAAATGTATTTCTCACAGTTCTAGAGACTTGGAAGTCCAAACTCCAGGTGCCAGCAGGTTTGCTATGTGGTGAGGACCCATTCGTCATAGATGGGGCTATAAATGCTCTCACTTGGCAAAAGGGACAGAAGGACCTTCAGGGCTGATGTTAGATCTTTTCAGCCTTGTATGAGGTACTAATAGATTCATTAGGGGACACATGACTTAATCACCTCTTGGAAGATGCCACCTCTTAATACCTCTGTTGAGGGGATTATGGTTTAACATGAACATTGGTGGGAATACAACCATTCAAACCATCACTTACCAAGGTGGGGACATCTGGCTGGACACACGGTCCAGCCCCACTGAGCAACTATCTCATTAGGGATGAGTTAATAGAATGTTGTACAAAATATAACAGGTTAATTTTTAAGTGGGTAATTCTGATTGGTTCCCAAGTAATGTCATAAATATCTAAATGCCCCAGGCAGAAAAAAATGTTCTCCACCCCTAACATAGCTCCTCACAGATAACGTGAAACAGTGTCCCTAGTTTCCCACCCCTCCAGGCTTTCCAAAGGCATCCCAAATGAAGAATTTGTTATACATTAGACTAATGTAGTTTTTATTCTTTTCTTTAAGTGCATATGAATGTGTGAAAAATGTTTGTTTTAGGTGTTCTTTTAACATTTCTCTTACATTTGTCACATTGTTTTTTCTTCAGATGCATTTTCTGCCAACATGTAATTTTGAAGCTTCTCCGTTTTGATACATACAGATCGAACTAATCAGGGGTTGAAAACTTTTTGTACTTCATTGTATGAATATATTTTATTATCTATTCCCCATACTTGTGGACATTTATGTTGTTACCTATTTTTCACTTCTACAGATAACCTTGCAGGGAACAGCCGGGGAATTCTCCTAGAATTTAGTGAGGTCAGAGCAGTGAAATTGACGGTTCATCTTGTCACACACCTTAAGTGTCACTGAGCAATACAGATGTTCTCTAAAGTGGGTGGCTGTCATTTGCATTCCCACTAGCAACATATTAGAATTTCCACCCTGTACACTTTTGGATGGGTTGAATTAAAGCTCCTTTCTGTTGCTTGACTTCTGGTCAACCAGTCAGTTAAGTTATGATATACTGACCGGAGCATTTTCAGTTTGGAGCTCAACCAAGCAAACTTCCAACCATGCACCTTGTTTCCAGTTCACCCAGAATGAAGCCTTTAAATGGCAAGGGATGACGCTCCAGCAGTCAGAGATTGAGGCGCTCTGTGCTTCTGGGGTCTCTGGTGGTGAGTGGCTCTCGCTCTGGCAGGAAATGGCGAATGCCTTCTCTCCCTAATGCTTTGGCTCCCCGTTCCCTTTGATGTCTCTATTGAGCTGGGCCTCCCTCTCCCATAATAACGTTTTCCTGCCTTTCCTCCACTGCTTTATTCTCCAGTGTGAAAACGGATGCAAATACATTATTTAGTTTCCCTGCAATCTCCTTATCCTTTTGAATATCTCCTTTGTGCACCGCTTGTCTGGCCGATTCCCTGATCCCTTTGCAGCAGTCTTACTTCTGATGTACTTAAAGAATTTAATATTATTTGTTGTGTTATCATTGGCTGTTTGTTTTCAAACACCATTTTTAATCCCTTCTAATCTACACTTTGCATCTCACCTGCTACCGTTGATTCTTCTGTAAGCCTCACTGCGGAATGGATTTCAGTTTTTTGAAAGATCGTTTTTCTTTGGTCTTAATAAGCTTCTGAACCTTGCTGCTTCTCTCTTTTTCTGCCACTGTTTTTAACTTTTATTCTGATTATGGATTTGGAATTTGGAACCTCTCTTTTCAGGGGAATGTTCTCGATAGAACTAATAGGGAGAATGTTATACATTATTTAATTGTAGGAAGAACATGTAAATGAAAAACTTCCAGGAGAGCAACTTTTCTTCAGTTTTGTCTAACCATTGCACTAAGTACACTGATCAGAGCCTAGTTGACACTGGGCCAGTGAGTTCTAACCTTAATTGAGCTAGAGGAAACCTGTCCTCTTTTAAGAGGTAACTACAGTCATGGAAATAAGCAGAAAGAAAAAGAGAATATCAAAGCTGATTTTTCTGACAAGTAAGAACATTATAGAATTCCTGCTCCATCTTCATCGTTGACTCTATTTTTGACAGACTTCTCTGAATATTGCAGTGCTCAGTGCTCAGTCCTTGGACCCCTCCCTCCTCTTTGTTCAGGCTATCAAGATACTGTCACTCAGCATTTCCAGTTGTACTTGTGTTAGTTTTTTGATATTGTCTTACATGGTGCTGAGACTTTGTTAATTTTTACCATTTTTCTCTGCTCTTCAGGTTATCTATCTAGTGATACATACTCAAGCTCATTGAATTATTTTGTTATTTCTACCCTGTTTTAAGCCCATCTGCTGTTTTTTTTTTCCCAAAAGGAATTAGGCATATTTTGTTTTCATTTCTAGAAATTTGATTTCATTCTTTTTTATAGTCTTTGTTTTTCATTGTAGCCCATTCCATGTAGTCATTCATTACAAGCATGTTTTCTTTGATCTCATTGAGCAGAGTTCTAATAGTTGCTTTAAAATCAAAGTTGGTTATTTTCATCGTCTGAGTCATCTTGTCGTTGACCTTCATTGATTTTTTAAAAATTTGGAGTCATACTTTCCTAGGTTTTTATATGTTGAGTAATTATAGATCGTATCCTAGGCATTGTGAATTTTATGTTGTACATACAATCAGTTTTACCTTTTGCAGAACAGTGATATTTTTTGTTTTGTTTTGTCTTAGTTGGCAATTAATTTGGTTGAACTCAGACAAAAACTGTATCCTGAGTATCAGCTGCAATCCAATTTCAGCTGCTTTCAGGCAGCCCCATGCGTGTGTGGTTCAGGGTCACCAGAGATTTGTCCTTTTCTGATTCTTACCTCCAGAAGAACGTGTTCTTTTCCTTAAACCCATTCAAATGGGAAATAATTGAGACAATATATATTTTCTATCATCGATTTATGTTCAGAATCTGTCTGCTCTTATTTACTTTCTAGAACCTTCATGTTGTGGTTTTGCTTTTGTGCCCAGGGTTTACAGTCCTCTGCAGGATGGTTCATCTGGTCAGAGAATTTTCATTCACACTGGAAATGGCTCCCCTCAAGGCTGAGTTGTAAACATCATCTCTGGGCTTCACATGCCATAGTCTCAATTCCAGCCCTGAAACCCTTTTGAGCTCCAGGTGTATGGGCTGCTTCCTGGACATGTAATAGGCATCTCAAACAAAATATGCCTAAACAAGGCTTGTTTGGGTTTATCTCTGCAAAGCATCCTTTCTATCCTTGTTCTTAGTAAATGGAAGACCATCCTCCTTGATATCCATGAGGAGTCATTCTTGACACATTGCCCCTTGCATTGCCCCTTGCTGTCAGCAAATCCTACTGGTTTTGCATGCTCCATATCCATTGAATCTATCCACTTCTCTCCGTCTTAACATCACCCCTTCCCAGAGATAATGATCTCTGTTCCTGAAAAAATGCAATGGCCTTTTAATATTGATGTATTAATATTGAAACTATCCATCAGACAACAGCTAGACTGTTCTTCAAATCCAAATCAGATGATGTGACTCTCTGGGTGGAAACCCTTCAGTGATTTAGATTTCTTGCTCATAGTGAAATCCAAGTTTCTTACCAGTGTGTGACCTGGTGTCCATCTACCTCACCAATCTCACTGTGGCCACTCTCCCCAAGGCTTAGCCACACTGTCCCCTGCTCTATTTCTGGAAGAGGCCTCCCTCTTTCTCATTTTCCTGGTTTTGCACTTGGCATTCTTTTTATCTGGAGTATAACCCCCTATTCCTTTTGCATGTCAGGCTTCATCTCCTCCTCCTGCTTAACTTCAAATACAACTTTTTATTTTTTAAAAATTATGTGTATATTTTTTTGAGACAGGGCCTTGCTCTGTAGTTTAGGCTGAACTCACTATGGAGCCCAGGCTGACTCAAACTAATGGCAATCCTCCTGCCTCAGCCTCCCGAGTGCTGAGATTATAAGAGTGCACCACCACACCAGGCGTAGATGGTGCTGGGGAATCAAATTTGGATACTTGGCACTTGCTATGCAGGCACTTTAACCACTGAGCTATTCCTCCATCCCCTCAAATGCTATATTTAAAAAATGATTTCTGATAAATCTATAGATTTACTTTCTATCTTACCAACTTACTTATTTCCCTCGTGACATGCGCGATGTTTTTGTATATTTATTTATTTGTGCTGGAGATTGAACCCTGGGCCTTCACAGTGAGCCATATCTCCAGTCCTGTTTTCACTTTTTATCTTGAGACAGTGCCTTGCTAAGTTGCCCAGGCTGGGCTTGGACTTGCAATTTCTTTGCTTCTGACGCCTAGAGTGCTAGGTTGATCAGGGTGTGCCACCATGCTCTGCTGCCATATTTGTAATTATTTCGCTCGTGTATTGGTTTGCTGGCCCCCTCCCCTGTCCACTACAATGCCAGCTTGGAGAATGCAGTCTTTCTCTGTCTTCGGTGTACCTCCTTAATTCTGAAATTACATCTGGAACATAGCATATACTCCATAATGCTTGCTGAAGGAATCCAAGATTACTAAGCTATTTCTTTCTTTAATATATTGACTGCACACTCATCAAAACCTATTTTTTTAAAAAAATAAATCAAACATTTTATGTGCAAAGGTTAAAAAAATGTCCCTACTAGGGCTACGGTATTTCCCCGTGTCAATCCTCTTTGAGATTTTTGCCCCATCCCATTAATAATTAGCTAATGATCCTGGATAAGTCACCCACCTTCTTGAGGCCTACTGTTTTTGTATGTGACGTGAAGAAGCAACCTAAGAATCGGCAGTTAACAATTTTTTTAGGTAGTGTGAAACCTTTCCCTCTTTTATTTCAGATAGAATCTTACACCGAACTTCAAACAGTTCCGTTTAGAGCAGGAAGGAGGCCCATTACCCTTCCTCTCACTTTCGCACTTGACCCCTGAGACACCTCCGTAGAACCTCAGAACTTCAGAACACAGGTTGCAAACAGGGGGCCTCTCAATTTAAACAGCCTCTGATTCTATGCGATCAATTTTTCTGCACCCAGCGCTAGGAAAATAAATCCCATCCTGCCCACTTCGGTAAAAGTATGATTAATCCCTCTGTACAAAAAGTATTTACTCTTGTTAAAAAAATAAGGCAAGAAAATATGACTCCAACCCAGCAATTTAAATAAAAATCACCCTGACTTAAAAGTACCTCTGAGAAGACATGTTCTTCAAAATTTCTTTTTTCTTCATCTGCTGAGGGTGTCGTTGGGTGTCACAGCTTTATCCCCACCCTGTTTCCAGAGAGTGAGGCAAGAAGCATCACTGCTGTAGTACTGCTTTAGCCAGCCCTTAAGAAAAGGAGAGCAGAGCAGTAAAGGAGCCAGGACAAGGGGGAGTGTGGCTCGCAGACCGCTGGAGTGCAGGCTGCTGGTTAATAGCTCCAACACTTCTCGTCTTGGGAACCAGCTCCTCTGTCCGCACCGACACAAGGCTTCCTTTTCTGTTCATGTGCCTATGTTCCTCAGAGAATCTACTTTTATAAGTACACAGTTACTTTTTTAACTTTTAAGTGCTTTATGAAGACTCTTGGCCTTTCTGGTTCTTTTGAGCCATATGCAAAACATGGTATTTTTCAGCTTCCTTCTTGGCTCTTCTTATTTTAGGAGAAGGAAGGTTTCTTGAGGCCACTGAAGGGTGTTACAAATTGCCTCAGATTCCCAAGAGTGCCCAGTACGATGGCAGGCAGGTACCATGTGCCTGTGACATTGTCCATTCAAACAAATGTTTAGGAATGCATGCTTTCCTCTTCACAAAGGTAAAATGCATTTATTGTAGAATATTTTATATTAACATAGAGAAAGTGCATCCCAAGTGTGTGTTGGGGGAGCTGCCTCAGATGTTGCTGTTGATTGATTGATGGGATGAAAGCCTCGATGTGAAACCTGTGGGGACCAGATAGCCTTTTTCGTAGTACAACTGTAGGAGCTTGGATGTGTACGGCAGGACCTCCTGGTGATTGTAAGCGTAGCCCATGAAAAGAGACCAAGCTGAAGCTCGGTGATTTATAGATACCTTAAATTTTTAAATAAAGTTTGAAAGTCCTACAAATCAGTGAATACTTTATTAATCTTTTCAAAGACTACTACAGTTGTGGGGAAGTAAATAGCTTGGCATTGAATATATAAAATAAAAAGGGACTGCTAATGTCAACAAATGACATTCCCGATAGTATTATGGGTTGGGAACCAAGCCTTTAACGTAAGAGCCTTTGGGGGACAAGAAGGAAGCCTAGCTAACCTGACTTTTTTTTGAGATAGTGAGAGAGGGCTGTGTAGCTCAGTCTGGTACTGAACTCACTATGTAGCCCTGGCTGGCCATGGACTCAAGACAGTTCTTCTGCCTCAGCCTCCTGAGTGTCAGAATTACAGGTGTGCACCACCACACCTGGCTTTATGTGGCACTGGGGAATTAAACTCAGGGTCCTGTACTTGCAAGATAAGCACTTTAACCACAGTGGCCATTACTCCAGCCCCCGAATTTAGTGGACTATTAAACTGATATATCAGGTTGTGTTGTGGTTAGTGTGAGTGCAGATTTCATCAGGATGCCCCAACTGAGACTGTTGAGGCTGTTATCACTTTTTGGATGGGAATGGTGGTTAAGGGGAAGACCTGGAGAGTGACCCTTAGAAGAACGGATTGTTGATCAAGTATATACCTGATTTTGGTATGTCAAACTTACTATGACCATCAGGTTCCAAGTTCCAATCTGTAAGTCTTCACTAAATAATGCTATGATTGTCTTCCTGGATGGTAAGGCTTAAAACCATAGAGGCACTGTCAGTGTTACCTTTCTCCTCGTTTCCTACACCGTCTCCTGCCAGTGCTAGTTCTAAGATTGTTGATCATGCCCTTCAAAACCACTGCCATTATTTTGACTCAGGTCCTCATTCTTTTTTATCTAGATTACTCATCTCCTTGTCTTTAGGGTTATTTCCCCAACCACCCTTAGGAATGTCCCGTCTTTAATAGTGATGCAGTGATATCACACCCCGCCTCAAAACACTTGCTAGCTCTCCATTTCCCTTGGTTCAGCTTATTCTTACTTTTTGATCATTGGGCCAATGTTCTTCTGAGTGTTTTCTTCTGTTTCTCCCATCGTCAGTCTAACCATTACTCAAAGAAGTGCTCCTGAGAGCTTCACTTGCGGTCTGCCCATCCTTCCCACCGTCCACTTACCTACTCATATGATGAGTTTCTTCAGCATTCAGTTAACTGTTGAAAGGCAACAATACGACATAATTGTAGTTTTTGATGAACTTGCATCTAGGCCTTAAATTCTTTTGCATTGGTCTTGTTCTTTTCCCTTTATTAATGACATTCTCTCTTGAACGATTTTCATGTTTCTAGGGAGAAGGATTTTTTTTTCGCATGTCTTTCTTTTCAAAACTTTTTTCCCTTGGATGTTTTTGAAACATGGTACTTTTAAAATCGTATTTATTGGTTTTATGATACATAACTCTGGAGCAGGTGTACTAGACTTTGAATTAGAACTTGTATCAGTTAATGTTATGTCACTGTAACAAAACACATGAAATAAGAAAATTAAGAGGAAAAGCTTATTTTCAGAGGTTTCAGTCTGAGGTTAATTAACTTTGTGCTTTCGGGCCTATAGTGAGGCAGCACGTTCCTGTGGGGCACAAATGACAGAGCAAAGGTGCTCAGCTCATGGTGTGGAATGAGAGCGAGAGAGAGAGTGAGCGAGAGAGAGAGAGAGAGAGAGAGAGAGAGAGAGAGAGAGAGAGAAGGGAAGGTGGTAGTTCACTGGGGTATATATCTTTGGTTCACTTCGGTATAGCTTCTTCAAATATATACCCCAGTGAACTACCATCTTCTAGTAGGTTCCACCTCTTAAAATTCTCACCATCTTTCAATAGTGTTATAGATCAGGCACCAATACTTTAATATGAGACTTCGGGGGACATTCTAGATCCAAATTATAGCAAAACTGGACTCGAAAAATGCTCTGTCAACTTTGAATTTTGAAATAACATCTGTATTGGTAAGTATTTCTAGATGAAAAAATGGTTTGAAAGGTGAAAGGTTGACTTTCATGCAATATGTAGGTTTGTAAGTGTCCTAAAATTGGTGAGACTTCCCTGGGATGCTGATCCTCTTTTGTTCTTCTTATCTAGCCAGATTTAAGATTTATACCCACGTAGCTCTGCAGTTTTTCTAAAGCTTGCATAGACTCATATATCCTACTTGAATGAAGTTGACACTAATATTTATGAAAGTGATTCAGTTTTTCTATGCCCTGGATCCCATAAAAGCATGTTTGGTGATAATGGTAATATTTTATTTAAAATGGAGTCAGGAAATACACATTTTTTTGTTTTGTTTTGTAGAACCCTTTATCATTTCTAGCTGTTTTTGTGGCCTTTAGTTAACTTTTCCACCTGCCTCTTTCCCTAATTACCTTGTATAAAGTCAGGATCAAAGGCTGACAAGCTACGGCCTGAAGGTCAAATCTGGCTCATTGCCATTTTGGTGGACACAGTCTTAATATCACACTGCCAGGTTAATATGTTTATGTGCTGCCTTTGACTGCTTTCACATGAGAATGGTGACGAGTGGCTGCCATGGTGTAGCCTGTAGAGCCTGAAGTATTTACAGTCTAGCCCTCTGCCACCAAGTTTGTCAGCCTCTTGCCTTGGCCATCACTCAAAAATGGCAGATAAGGGAACCAGAATCCTGGATGTTCACTGTGTTGTCCAAGGTCTTGGAGTAAACCTGTGTCTCAGCCAAGGACTCTGGGGGATACTGACTTTGTGTTCTTGGCTACCTTCTAGCAACGGTGCTCTCTTAACTTAGAGCTCTGACTGGTTGCTACATCCTTTGTTTCTGGTGTCATTCACATTCCAGCAACCAGAAAAAAGAATTACTCTGCTTCTCAGAGGTGGTGTGATGTATGTGGATCCTGTCTTGAGTGCGCTCAAGCAATAATTCTCATGAATATTATCTTGTGTATTTGATTTTGATCCTTGCCACAAAAATGCAGTCTTCATAAGGGCAGGGTCCTTGACTTATTATTAGCCATAACTATAGCACTTGGCACAGTGTTCAACACAGAGCAGGTGTTTAACTACTATCTTCTTGAAAGAGTGGGCTAGCTTTCTAGTCCACTCTGTATGTATGTATGTGTGTATTTATTTACTTATTGAGACAGAGTCTTGCTGTGTAGTCTAGGCTTATTCTTAAATCACTGTATTTCCCAGGCTGTCCTCAAATTCATGACAGTTCTCCTGCCTCAGCTTCCTGAGTACTGGGATTACAGGTATGTGCTACCATGCCTGTCTTACTCAAACCTAGGACGTTGTGATTGCTAGGTTCCCAGCCCTTCTATCTGTTTTTAGAAATCAGCAACCCATAACTTATTTTTTATACCTTCTTGTCTCACTCCAACTCTCTTTATAATTGGTGTATCACTAAGGAACCATGGGTCCCATTTGCCATTTAATAAGACCAACTGTCCCTTCCAAAATACTCTAATTTTGTGGATGAATAATGTGGTCACTGAGCTATTCCCGTGCACAGAAGGGTTGAATTTGGAGGTCTGGTGGAGGAATAGTTGTAAGTATAGACTTAGGAAGCATCGCGGTGTGACCATATATGCGCTGAGTAATTTAGGTAGGTAACGTAACCCTTCTGCACTTCCATTTCCTCTTGGAGATAAGAAGAAGATCTAATTCACAGAATTGCAGGGGAGGAGTAAATGAAATAATTGTGAAAAGGACTCACAAGAACTCGTGAGTCATTGTAGGTATTATGAAGGGCAGGGAGGCATACTCCATTCATGCAAAGTACAACAAGTTAGAATAAGGCTGGACCCTTTCATTGGAAATATCTATTCTTTATCATTCACTAGAAGTCAGAATAAGTGCAGAAGGTTCCCCTCTAAAAGTCTGAGCCATTGCAACACAAGAGGTAATCAGGAAGAATTTATAGATCAAAACAGCCTTGTACTGAGCGAACAATTTTCTCTTAAGTTCTCCCAGTCATCCTAGATTTGTCAGCCTGTCCTTTGGTTGACTGAATCTTCCAGAACAGAAACTTGTCTCTTTGGATTCCCCTTACATTTCAAAGGGAATTGTGTGGAGGCTTGCCCCCTGAAGATCTGTCACTAAGATGAATTAATAGTCCCTATATATGTTTCTTATGGGGACTCGCCTCAGAGGGCAAGAGGAATTTCCCTTGTACATCCCCCCCCACCCCCTTTTGGCATTTGTTTTTAAAGAGACAATAATTGAACAACACAGAGTTCTGCTAAACTGAACACGCAGAGACTCTAGTTTAAAAGGCACCAGAAAGGAAAAACACAACCAATTTCAGTTTTTTTCCCCTCTCCTCTCTTCTTTTGTACAACACAGTTTATTAGACCAGATGATGTACTCAACTCCAAAACATTCATATGAAGAAAAAAATTGAAGAATTGTGATTAAAATTGATTTTTTCCCTTTGGGAAGTTGGAATCAAAAATGGTTACCTGCTCATTTATGAAACAGATTTATTCTGTTGACATGGAGGCTTGTTTGAAATGTAATTGAATTTCTGTTACCTAATGGAAAGTGACAGTTAACAGTATTTATTTTCCATTTGTGTCTCAGCAGATAACATAACACAATTTTGATTTGTAGTTAGCTTCGGAATCTGAGATTGTTCTATCTCTGTAATTGAAAAGAGGAGAGTGTGATGGCCCCAGTACAATCCTTTTTTGTGTTTTTGTTTTTACACAACCAGTAAAGGTAGCTTTAATACAGTACACAGCCTCTCTTTCCTTCTGCAAGTGGTTCTATTCAGATCCACTGTGTGCCTCCCGGCTTTCCTGTTAGGCCCTAACACGTCTTTCTCTGTTGATAATCTCTCCATTTAGACTCAGACGTTTTTTCCTCTGCAACTAATTTCTGTAAGTAACCTTGTCTGTGTCTTCTGCCCTTCCTTTTGTTTGAAAACAACTTCTCTCTTGGACATAAAGTGAATATTCTTATAGCATTTAAGCTGTTGCTGTCTAGCTGACATTTCTGTATGCGCTGTGTGTGAGGGATTGAGGCTTAGAGAGGGTGACTCGGTGAGGTGGCAGATACATTTTGACATACTCGGGGACCTGAGCCTTCACATCTAGGGAAGGGATGTGTCTCCATACTTGAGGGTACCCTTTTTCTTTATCTGAGTCGTGACTGAGAAGTCTCTTGCTTCCCTGTACAAGAATATAATGACTTCTAAAGGAGACAGACACTGGAATGAAAGTTCGTTAGGATCGTTTCTTTTCATGTAGAGAAGCTGAAGTCAGATCTTGTGCCCATCTTCACAGGCAGCGATTCACTTGTCTTCCCTTAGCTTTATTTCTTGGACTTGTTGCTTTCCCAGAAGTCCCTTTGGATGGATAATTTCTGACTTCCACTTGAGAAATACAGTGTGGGTGACAAATGGCAGAAGGGGAGGTCTCATGGCCACTGGACTTGATTATGGAAGACCCTGCTTGGCCCTGGACTTGCTAAGTGGCCATGGGAAGTTTGCTCCATCCACCTGCCATAAATGAGGGCCTGCA
>PVKB01004485.1:51508-139965 GCA_004027205.1 Ctenodactylus gundi
CAGTTTTACCTATCCTATAATGCTATTTGCAATTAGCTACAGATTGTAAGGATGAATAGCTCAAGATCTCAAAGTCTCTACTGGTGTTATTATTTACTTAACAGCTAGAGTTCAGTTCTCATCAACATGAGCCTCATTAACCCTGGACTTGGAGCGTTTTGCCAGATAAAATTCTTCCAAGTCTTGGGATTTGAAAGATCCTGTGCTTCTCTTAAGATCAAGATTGGTCAAAGAGTCTATTGTATTAAGGCAAAATCTGGGTAATAGTCATTTGTTTGCTATTAAGTTCCTCTTAAAATAGTATTTTGATTTTTAATATGAAATTCTTTATATTTAATGAGTTAGTGTATACATTTTGACATACACAAATAAGAATTTTTGTATTTTTATGAGTGAAGATCGTAAATACTCTCTACCCTGGTAATACTGGTATAGTAGCTCCAGACAATTTTTAGGGATCCAGTTGTTTTCTGTCTTTCTTCCATCTGTCTTAGATAAGAACTTTTATCTGTAAGATAAAAGATGGCTTCTCCAGGCATCGTTTTAATGCTTCAGACAAAAAGAGGTGACTCTCAGTGTTTGGTCATTTTTTAAGTAGTTCTGGAGCCATCCCTCTCAATGACCTCTGCTTGTGTCTCATCGGGTGGAAGCTGGCTCTTCACACCTAGCTACAAGGGTCACCATGGCATATACAATCAGCCTGGTGCATTGTGCTCCAAATGCAATTGGGGGTTTATTCTTAATAAAGAATCAGGTGACTGGTAGGTGGGCAGCTTACCTAATAAATATTAATTTGATAGACTTCCATTGTCACACATACGCTGCATAATTGTAGGCTTATTGATGATGCCAAATTTATATAAATTTATCTAACTGGACTGTGTTATTATCCATTTATAGTTAGGTATGTGGGTTATGTATGCTTATTTTTATAAAGCCACGTATTTTGATGTGTGTTTATGCAGTGCTTTTATCACACAGGCACACACACATGCATACGCACGCACACACACATATACCAATATGCACATATTGTATATGTTTTTATCTCAGGCAAAAATATGTTATAATTTGGGAAAATCATACTGCCTGAAGAAAGAAAAGAACATGAAAGCAGCTGTAAGGCAGTGTTGCTTTATTTCTAGGTAATGAGGTCCTACACACCAAAATGAGCTAAGGCAAACAATGGATGAAAAATCGCGAGGAAGACACAGATAACGAATGCAGACTGTTTCCGCAAAGGAAGCTAGAGTAGATAACGCAGGCAGGAATGCCGGATCCTCATGTGTGTTTCATGTTGTTTCAGCCTAATCAGGCCTGACCTTTAGAAGGCTCCCGTGTG
The DNA here is from genome assembly GCA_004027205.1 of Ctenodactylus gundi. Taxonomy (NCBI): domain Eukaryota; kingdom Metazoa; phylum Chordata; class Mammalia; order Rodentia; family Ctenodactylidae; genus Ctenodactylus; species Ctenodactylus gundi. The sequence continues at coordinate 52,851 of PVKB01004485.1, forward strand.
AGGGACCCTCATCAGATTGGAAATGATGAGTAAAGTAAAAGCTTAAATTGCAGATACGGAAATGTTTAATTTGCACATCACAAACCAAAATCCACATGATTAAGTTAGATGCAGACTATCACTTTAACGCACAAGTTTCTTATCAATGAGGTTGGCAATTTGAAGATTTTGTAATTCTGAATACGGTCTTTTCCAACCTGGACCTGAGATGGGTCTTTCTGAAAAAGCTAAATAGACTAACTCAATGTTGTTCTTACGATTGTCTTCAACACCAGAATCATTTCTGTGTCAGGAGGGGGTTGAAGCAGTCCTGAATAAGCCAAGCTGTGAGCCCTGGAGATTTAGTGAAACAGCAGTCCTTGTCTATAGATCATTTGAATGAAAGTTTTGTTTTGACTTATTTGAAGAAGAGGACTAGACTGTAGGTAGCCCACCAGAGGATCAGACGCCACAGAGTGTGTCTGCCCCAGGCAGGCTGAGCAAGGTGTTAACCCTTTCAACCTTCTTCAGAAGCTTTACACAGCAGATCACTGCGTTGAGGCATTCTGCAACCTTAAGGGGCCTGACTGTTTCCTTCTGTGTGTCTCTTACTTGGCAATTACTTAAGCAATAATGCTTATGTATAAGACAGACTGGTGTCAGTGTATTTTGTGTTACACCTTAAGGTCTGACTTTAGTGAATCATTTTTGTTAGCGGACATCCAATTCATCAACTTGAGTCTGTGGTCAGCTGCGGGGATCTGTGCTGACAAGTGAGGAAATCAGAGACTGAATTTAAAATTCTGTCCTTCGAGGAGTTGTGTAATAAAGAGCATAAAATTTTCACTGCAGCTGTTCTTTGTGTTCAATCTGTGTATTTGGCTGTGGCTTTTGGCAGAGGGTGTGCATTGGTTTGGGTATAGAATTTTTATTCTCTTCTTGGTAATGAGACCTATGGATTTAGTCGACTCACTTCTGTACTTCTTTTTACTGTTCTGTCCACCAGTGGCCTATTAGCTGTTACGTTACTGTAGGAAGAGGAGTTGTTTAGGTTCTTTCATTAAACATTTAGTGCACGCATTTATTAAACACATATGTAGTATAAATGCTGTTTCACAGAAGGAAGGCCTAGGTGCTTCTGGATGTTTACATTTTGAGGCGTAAATTTGTATGACAGATACCAGTAAAACTCAAAAACTTTATAGGGACTGTGCCTCGTGGACATCTGTTTCTAGGTTTTATTTTTGATATTGAATTATACTTGTTAAAAGTCATGTTTTATTGCTGTGCATTTGTTTTATCACATTTTAAGCACGAGCAGGGCTTTTTATTTCTATGAGTGTTCAATGCATACCACAGAATCTGGCACCTCGTGGTGCTTAGTTAATTAGTCAACTGAAAGGAGGTAGACTTGTTAAGGAGGTCAAATCCCATAGTCAAGGTAGAGTAGGTTGTGTTTCAGTAACACACAGCTCAATGGTGATTATGCGTGTGGGCAGAGGCAAGAACGTGTCAATGGCAGAGGATGACCACCAGCACACATGAATTACTGACAGCGTAGCAGATACTTCTATGAATAATTTACATGGATTAAAACTTTTAATTCTCACAACTACATGAGATGTACGCTATTGTCATTCTGATTTGTATGAGAACTGAGGCACAGAAAGTTAAATACTTCTTCTGCGATTGTACAGTTAAGACTCAGAGCTAGTATTAGAACATTGGAAGTCTGTTTTTAGAGTTCAAGACTGTAACAACTATAAAGTTTTTATTTTATTTTATTTTGAGATAGGATCTCACTGAGTTGCTGCATTTCCTAGGTGAGGCTCAAAATTGTGACCCAACTATATCAAATTTCAGAATTACAGGTGTGTCTCACTCTACCAGCTTATACAGTATTTTTGTGACTATTTAATGTTTTTTTTTTCTACTTGAGCACCTATTATCTCTTTCTTTATATCTTTTTCTTTGGATAAGAATACCTGATTTTACTTTTCTTTCAACTGCCTATATGCGTAAGTCCAGATCAATGCGAGTTTCTCTTCCAGGTTCTGGAGTTGTGATTGACCGTAACTGGAGCTGAAGCACATCTATAGAAGGAGTTGGTTGGAAGGTTTATTGGTGCCTGCCATCTAAATCTCTTGAGCTTCTCTGTGTCTGTTCTCCATGGAGCCTGACTTCCCCGTCTTTGTTTGGCTTTATAGATATTCACATATCTTCGGCTTGCATTGGCTAACGATGGTTTCTGTTGCTTAATGCCCAAAGAACCCTGGTTGACCAGAGCATAGTTGATGAGGAAGTGGTCACGTCTTGGTGACCATTTGTATCCAATTCTCCAGGCATGGAAAAGAAGAGGCTGTGGACCTATGCAAACTAGGCTACAGTGGCCACTTTACCCCACCTACGTGTGGGTTTCTAAACATGTGTTTGCATTGACTCAAAATGTGAAGGACCTCTCTTCCTCTTCTCTCGAAGCTCATGTTTGTTGGGTATTTGTTGTTTTCTGATTTTTGGGATTGCAACAAACAGTTGAGGCTGATTTTTATTGGCCTTATGGTAACAAAACAAAAATTTTTTTGCACTGACCCTTTTCTTCCGAAAGGTGCAAAGATAACGTATGATGTTCACCAGTTTTGTGGAGAGTTACACATCCCTACTAGGGTTCATGAAGGCCCTGAGTATGAAAAAGAAGTATAAAGCATATGCTTCTAAAAATACGTTTTTGAGAAAAGTATGTACCAAAACATCATGTGGTGCAGAGCACGGGCTTTGTGAGAGATGAAGGGGAGGGATGTGGGTTTGATTGTCCCAGTGTTCCTAGTTGGCATCTCTGGAGAGCCTGATCTCCTCCACCTCACTTCCTCCTTTCTGCTGTCAAGTCCTACTGCCTGCCTTGTTTCTCGTGTATAGTGGATGCTTAGTAAGTGACATTCATTGTCATAATAAGGATCTGATACCCAAATCTTCTAATATGTTAGCTTCATGTGCGAGACGCTTTGATACTTCTTTGCTGTTTTATTTATTGTGCAATTGTGCATCTGTCTTCTTAAAAATACCCAAATTTCCTTATCTTTTGTCTTCTTCACTCAGCATTACCTGACTCAGTTCCCACTATCTAACACAGTTCTCCACACGTGATGCATTTGTAACTGAAAAGACGCGAAGAATGGAGAGGTAGGCAGATGTCTACTTGGTGATAAGTCAGGGCTTCACATGCACCCTGACACCTCCATTTATTAGCTGTGTGACTCTGGGCAGTGTTCTGCAGATTGCCAAGTGATAAATAATACCAGATCTACACAGATGGGAAGATTTAGTGAGCCCAGCATAGAGAACAGGTACATCTAGGCCTCTAGGTACTCTTGATGACTATGTCATTTTCATTTTGGAATGTGGGTAGACTGCTGCTTTGATGAGCATATTGCAGGAACACCCAGCTCAGGAATGCTGAGGTGGTAAATTTCATGAGTGCCATGGTTACTGACCATATCAGAATGAAGAATCAGTCCTGAATGTGTGAGTGATTCAGGTAAACCCACCTAAGTGATGCAGGTAAAGAGGTTAGCTTTTAACCCTCACAGGGCTCAAGTCCTTCTCACCCCAAGATCAACCTGAATTTTTCAAGGATGGAGTTGCAAGATAAAAATACAGGATGTCCACTTTGTAAACAGTCTTTAGTGTAGGAATATTCCATGTGATATTTGGAATATACTTATAGTAAAATTTTTTTCTATTCATTTGGCAATTCAGATTCAAGTGGACATTCTTTGTGTGTGAATTTCTCTGTGTGTGTGCATACACACACACACACACACACACACACACACACATTTATTTTTCCCTCTAAACTTAGCAACGTATGTGGCAACTACTCTGTTAATCTTACTGATGCTTTCAGGTTGAGGTTGGGTTTGTCAGTACCTGGTGCCTAGCATTCTAGGTCAGTGGTCTCTCTGATACTTTTCCCACAAACTCCAATGCCATCTTGTTTTACCTTAATTTTGTACTCATCTATTTTAATTCTTGTCATCAGAGGAACAGCATTAACTCACCCTATTTATATAATCTTTTTATAAACATTGCAAGAGAGAGGGTGTATTTGGCGGGGAAAACAGGTCTTATTTAGCAACTGGCAAACGTCAAGAGAGGTTTTGGCTACAGTAAACATCTCTCAAAGTTGTGATGGAGGGAGTGAGATTGTTGCCATCTTCTTCCCTTTCTGCGTAAACTCAAAAATGAAAACAAGCATACAAGAACATCTTGTGATGGGGAGTGGAGAGATTTTGCCTCTATTCTTATAGAATGTTCTTGGAGGCTGCTTCTCAGCCCCAACTCTCAAGGCACTAACTAAACAGCTTTGCATTAATTGGAGAGGCAGCTGGATTGAAAGCAGCGATGGATACCTCTGACTGACCATGGCACAGTCAATTGTCCATGAAACTGCCTCCTTAGAAGCCTTCCCGGGGGCTGGCTGGTGCCAGTGGGGGCCAGCAGGGAGAGCAGGGGGATTTGGTTGTGCTATTTACCATTCTGATTTTGTAGCCAGAACTGCACCCTCAAAACATCTGATGAACATCACCCAAGATTTACAGACATGATGGACCTGGAAGAGCTGGGGTTCCTTCTTGCCTTTTTAGTGCATCTTTGTGGCATTAGGGGGGAAATGTGAAATCAGATCCTTTTCCTGGTTTGTTATTTTGTTTATTACACAGTGCCCAGAACCCACAATTTAGAGGAAAAAAAGGCCTATTATAACTCACAGTTTTAGAAGTCTCAGCCCATGTGTGGTCAGCCAGTCCAAGGCAAAAACAGTAATGGTGGAAAGGAGTCATAGAGAAAACTTGTCGTCCCATGGTAGACAGGAAGCAGGAAAGGAAGGAAGGAGCAGGGGTAAGAGAGCATGCCCCCAGGGGTGACCCCTCCAACCAGACCCACCTCCTAACCATGTGGAAATTGTCAGTGGGTAGATCCACCAAGGAGTGTAGGGCCCCTATAATCTAATCACCTTCCAAATCATGGGACTTCTGGGGCACATTTTACATTCAAACAATAACACTTATCTTTCAAAGCAAAGATGCTTATTTGACTACACAGTGGCTTGGTGGTTTATTTGTGAGACACCCATATGAATTCTGACTCTTGTTAGGAATCTCCAGAGGCCAGTGATGCTTTGCCTATGGCAAGCTTGTTTTGGTGGGCAGTCAAGGAGATTGTGTAGAGCACACCGAGGCTTCCTTGATAACTCAGCTGGCTTTGGGTTATTCACATTTATGCTTTAAATTGTGACTTAACAGTGCTTCTGAGTTCCTTCCTATTTATTTTAAAAAAGAGAGAATTTGTAGCAATACCTATGCAATATTTATTCCCAGAGAGAGACTTTAGAAATGGAAGCTCATAAAAATTAAGCCTCCCATTGAGGAGCTATAATATACATTTTAGGGACATTGCCTATGTATTAATGAGCAAGGAAGCATCACTCAATTCACATTTTCTGAGCATTATCTATGTGTCAGGAAAGGCCCAGTGGCTATTACAATAATAATAACTAGCATTCCTATAGGTTTTCTACCTGCCAAATTCAATTCCAAAAGCCATACATAAATCAACTTATTGCGTTTATATATTTATCCATCTCTTCATATGAGAGAAGCTGCCTGAGTTTTGGCCAAAGTCTAAAGAAATACAGTAGGAAAGAGATTGAAAAAATATGATTTCCTCATTCAAAGTCTTTGATTTAAGCTCACTTGAGAAAGCGTTTGTCTGTGATAGTCACAAGACAATGTAGAGTGATTTGTGTAACTAGAACACAGAGTTAGGCGAAGGTGCTTGGGGAACCTTGTAGAAAGCACTGAGGAGAGCGAGAATCTTTGTGTTCTGCTTGGAGAAAGGCTGGGCTCTGAGGTAACAGGAGAGAGAACAGGCATCTGGGGTAGGCAAAATTATACCTGTGGGAGGACGTACAGCAGCCATGATGGGTGATATTTCTAGACCTCTGGAAAGTGCGTGTCCGTGAGACAAAACACAAAGTGCAGGCTACACACTTATTTCTGGTTGACGTTTTCCACAGAATAGAGGACAGCAGCATTGACCTAGTCTTTCTTCGTGGCCTGTGTTTTCTGGAAAGCTACTGAGATTGACATAATGGGGTCATGCAGAGCAACTTGCCATAGTTGCCTCTTCCAATGAGAGAAATATTTGTTGAGTGGCTTTGGGTACCTGGAGGTTTGTACGTGCTCTTCTGGGGTTTGCCTGTGTTCAAGAGTGAGAGTAGAAGCTAGATCCTCATGCAGACACCTACCCAGGAGTAGCATCCTCTAGGTGTGGGCCATTTACCTCTTCCTCCAGCCCTGTGTTCTCCCTTTGATTCATGTCCCTGCTGCCTTCTTCTCCATCTCTCAGGAATCAAAGCCTCTCTTACTGGTGTTCTGGGCTTGCAGCTGCCTGACATCCAACATGCTAATCCTTTTTTCTTTCACACTCGCAGGAGCCTGGTTATTTTCTTCCAGCTGTTCCCAGCTATTTTCTCCTCAAATTCACTTATGTCTTCATTTCTCACATTCTCTAAAGAATTCTCTCTCTAACTCTTCCACTCCTCACTGGTTCCAGGCCAGATGTTTCTCTCTGACTTGCTGTTTTCTTCTTGGTCCTTTTCTCTATTAATTAATTTACTTATTTGTCATATCTGCTGGTCCCAAACCCAGGCACCCCAGGCCCTGAGTTTAGCTTTCATGTGCAAGTTGGTTGACAGCTCAGGCTTTGGGATCACTGGACAGGAGCCAGTTCTACTACTTCAGTAGCTGTGTCTTTGGGGACAGGTGATTGACTTCACTGAGCCTCAGTATTCTCATACTTGGGGACCAGGTACACACGATACTCAGTGCTTTGTCTGACAGAGAGAAGGGGCCCCCTGGATGACAGTCATGTAATAGGTCCCATTATTTGCTATTCTAGTCCAAGTTGTATCATTTTTAAAAAACATTTATGTTGTATGTATATTTATGTAGAATGGCTGACTGGGACCTCTTGTCTACTACAAAATAAGGATGGGGCAAATGGTGGGAAGAAGTTAATTTACTATGTCATTGAGAGAGGGAAAGAGAGAGACAGAGAGACAGAGAGACAGAGACAGAGAGACAGAGAGACAGAGACAGAGAGAAAGAGACAGAGACAGAGACAGTGAGAGTGAGAGAATTGTAAACAGTTTTATAAGACTCAGAGGTTGGACTTTATTATACAAAGCGAAGGAGACCAGCTTCCTTAACAAAAGTGACACTGGGCACATATTTCAGGGGGTTTACTTGGCAGTTGGGTGGAATACATTAGAGGGAGTAGAGACAGGGGAACCATTCAGGGGACGACGGTGGCGATCTGGAAACAGACAGTGGGATAAAGACCTGGATTACAGGAATAGCAGTGCTAATAAGAGAGGGGGGAAAGTGGGGAGCACCGTCAGACGGGGTGCGATAGGAGATTTTGTAACCTATCATGGAGATGTCTCAATAAAAATGAGTCCTTTTCAAAAAGGAATCAGCAGGGAAAGAGATACTGAACTAAATTTTAGGCAGACCATGACTCGTAACGTCATATCAAGTGAATTTCACAATTCAAACCAAATGGAGTCAGCAGTAAGGGGCTGGACAAGGGCACCTCCCACAGTCACTCATGATTTTGACATGCAGTTGCTAAGTGCCTAATATGTGCCAGCTGTCAGCTTATGAGCCGGAGACATGGAAGTAGGTAAAGCAAAGCTTGTGACCTGATGCTGACATTCTTGTGCAAGTCTGAGTAGACACTCAAGGAAGTCAGGACCGTGAGTCATACGGGTTGTGGGATAGCAGTGGGCTCCACAGGTGGCTTCAGTTAATTTATACCTTATGACAAGTCACTGAGATAGATATTAAATTCTCCATTTCATAGATGAGTAAATGAGGGCTCCCAGAGGTTAATGCAGGCAGAAAAGAAGGCGGCTTAGGATTGAGTTTTGGAAGGCCGGGAGGGAGAGGAGGAAAGAGGAAAAAGGTAAGAGAAGAAGACCACAGACATGGAAGAGAAATCAGAAGCAGCCTGTTCGTGGGCCGCAGTCCAAGCGCTTTGGAAGTTAAGCTGGATAAGAAATGACAGTAAAGTGTGCTGGATTTGGGTGGAAAGATACTACTGAAGATGCTCCAGTGACTAGGGTCCTCCAGAAGCACGAGGGGACGGTGGATTTAAGGTTCCTCCCCAGAGGAGGGACGGTCAAATGGGAACACAGTGACTGCTCCTTCCTGTGTTGCAGAGCAAAGGAAGTGAAGGGAAAATAGCAATTCTCAAACTTGGCTATGTGACGTTATTTTCCAGATAGAGAACACTTCCTCTGAGGAGGGGAGAGAATGAGAAGTCGGTGCAGTAGGGGGAAAGAAGTGGCCCTGATGGCTGTCACAGACGGGGTAGGGGAGGGGACAAGCTTGGGCTCTTCTCTGAACATTGAAGGAAGTGTGGAAGAGCAGCTACAGTGTGTGGATTTGCTGAAATAGAGCAGTGTCATGGGTAGGCGTGACTCTTGCTTTAGACAGCTCACTTTTCCACTGGGCAGTGAGATTTCGCGGTAACAGGCACGGACCTTGGTCAGCAGGAAGCATTGGTGACTCCACAGAAGGAGAATTCTTTGCAATGGTCTCGCTGGGGAATCCATCAAGTAGAAGTTACTATTTTCTCGGTTGTCTTTTGATGCCTAGTGAAGCTTAGTATTTATTTTTACTTATTTGGATGTTTATTTTTATTTATTTGGATGTCTCTTATCCTGTTGGTGCATGTCTTGTTCTTGTAGGAAAAGGCTGCTGATCTTAAAAGGAAATTTGTATTTGCACTTTTGTTAGTCCTCCACATCCTCTTCCTGTCAACTTTATGAGTGTGAAATGCCATTAATCATTATGGTATCATGAGACACATTTTATGATAATGTTATTTCCCCACCCTACAGTTTCTTTCTACCATTCCAAGAAATATTTGTATGGAAATAGCTTTCATTTTGAGCCTTTCCTCTTGAGCTACATAGTTATTCTGGAGACTACTTCCCCTTAGCTGATAATTGATTTTAGATGCTTGTTATAGGCTCTGGAGTCTCCTGGGAGCTGTGTAAAGAGATGGGTTAGTTTAATAAAAAGACTCCTAGTTTTTGAACAAAACCCAACTTGCGGCCTTTTCCTAGGACACTGTTGGGAGCAAGAGTGGCTGCAGGACTTCTGGAGTGAAATCCAGGGTTGACGGTAAACCTGGTAGGGTCCCCTCATTCAGGTCTGGAGTATGACCATGTGGCTGGCTAGATTGGAGGGCACTAGAAGCTAAGGAATGAAACGTAGATCTTGAAGAACATCCCACACATTTTGGGTCTCTAAAACGTGTTTGCTTGGAGAGTAGCAGAGAAGGTGGGGGGTGATGCGCAGGCACAGTCATGGGAGGAAGAGCTTCAGGACCAGCTGATTGGCTGTCTCTCTGTCACACTGTCAGCCTTTAGGGCTTCCCAATGGTAGAGTACTCTTTTTCATCTCAGTTCAATGTCCAGGCAGACCAGAACAGTCTTTCTCTGAGCGTATGAGCTTTACTAAAGCTTGAAGTATTCTCATTGGTATAAGATGGCCATTCTCTTTTTGAAGAGACAGCAATTTTTTTTACTGCTGTCTTTCGTGTTCTGGCTTTTGTGTGTGTCTAGTGAAAATGCACAAGATGGTGGCAGTTGATATCTTTCCTTTGGAAACTCATGCATGTGTGTGTGTGTGCGCGCGCGCGTGTGTGTGTAGAGGTGGGCGTTGGACATTTTATGTTGGAAATGGGAGATACGGGCTCTATATCAGGACACTTCTGCTGAGTTACTTTGTTGGGAAGCATGGTGCTTTGCTTCATTTTTAAAAAACTTAACCCGTTTTGAAAGGTGGAAATGTAAGAGCTTTATTAGTAGTGAAATAAATGGCTAATCATTTGTACCAGTTAGGGTGCTCTTGGCTTCAAATAACCAGGAGTCAATCTGAAGTGACTTAAGTATTAAAGAGGTTGGCTATCTTAAAAGGTGAGAGGAAGCATGTGCCTTCCAGGTTGCTCTCATGACCCTTGATACTTGATATTCAAGTCTTTGAGTGTGTGCAGCATTTTGTGACTCAATATAAACCAGTAGTTCTTGGCTAGGGATGATTTATCACCCCTATGGTACTTGGAATTGTCTGGGGATGTCTAAAAAATTTTTGGTCATGAATGGGGCAACAAGTGGGTAGCAGTCAGGGCCGCCCAGCAAGCACCCTCTACAATGCACAGGTCAGCTCTCTAATGAAGAGTTATCCGACCTAAAATATTAGTGTTGCCAAGACTGAGAACCTTTAGTTAAAAAATAGAACGTAGCTGGAAATAATAGGATGTTACTTCTGAGATTAGATTGGAAAGATTGCCTTCATCTTGGACATTGTCCCCCACCTTCTGAGTTGCTTCCACTGTGGAAGGCCAGCTGTCATCTTGGGAAGCAGACAGTAGAGTGGCCCGTATGAGAAACTTTGGTAGTAGCTTTTCTAAGACTTACCACGCATCCCAAGAGGGAGCCTTGAGGTCTCAACAGTACTTGTCAGAGTCTTGATTGTGGCCTATGGGAGACTCTGAGCCAGGGTCTATCATCTCTGCCAAAGCTGTGGAATGATGTTTGTTATCTCAAGCTGCTAAATTTGAGAGGGATTTGTTATGCAGCAGTAGATAACCAGTGTACACAGAGTCTGGGGGCAGAGTGACTCCAGAGTTGGACCAGAGATTCAGTGACATCACCCAGGCCCAGATTCCCTCTTTGTCCTCCTTCCTCCATTTTTCTTCCTATTAGCTGGTCCTTTGGCTTTCCCGCCGAAAATGGCACTCAGATTTCTGTCCACAGGCTGGAAAGAAAAGTGCTTGGGAATTTCTATTAAGGGAGGAAAAGTTTTCTCTCCAGCTTCCTATGAGTCTTTTCCTTCAGATCCCCACGGTCATGACTAAGATATGTTCTGGTATCTGGCTGTAAGTTAGACTAAGAAAGTGAATCTCAGGCATTTTTAGTCTTTATGGTGAGAAGTAGTCTCTATGTTCAAGAAAGAAGAGCAAAGCTGACAGAGAGAAAATTCCGCAGCTTTCCCCCCGTTAATAGAATCCTGTAGCTTTGGACAACTTTCCCTTGGCGGCAATAGCCGTATCTTGACTCTCAGACTCTATTTAGGTCTCTGGACTCTGACTGCTTAGGCAATTGTATGTATCACTCACCACTTCTTTTTTTATAGCAGATATTTTCCCACTGAGATATGTGTGCATGCAGGGAATTGGTAAAGGGGGGAGGGTGAGCAGGGATTGGCTCAGGTGGCCGGCTCTTGGTTGCCGGGTGAATCCCAGGGGAGCGCTGCTGTAATAGAGAACATTGTTCCCCCTGAAAGTTTGGGCAGAGTAGCCGAAGAAGGATGAACTGTGGCTTAATAGTTTGCCTTTTCCTTAGGTTTTAGTGTAACCCCTGCTGCTTCTGACTGTGACCACAGCCTTTTGGAGGAGAAATTACGGAGAGAGACAAAATCACATATTTTATCCTCATGACTGCTTTGGAATGATAGGAGGGTGAAGAATACATATGAGGGAGAAAAGTTTGTGAACCCAATGACCTGCAAAGGAATGGCTGAGCATTGCTTCTGGCTTACAAATGGAGAGACCCCGCAAGGTATCTGGGTTGCCCGAGGAAGTAGTTTAATAGAGAGGCAGAAGGTGCAGGGGTAAGATTATAGGACAAGGAGATAAATATGTTCAAATCTAAGCTCTGGCCCTTATCGGCTGTGGGAACTTGGGCAAGTCACATAACCTCTCTGGGGCTCAGTTCTATAATCTATAGCACATGGAAACACTTGGCAAAGCAAGCATACAAAAGTGACATCGTGGGACAGACTTTATTTACTTTTTCAGAACTGGAGATTATACTCAAGGCTTTTGCATCAATATACATCCCCAGCTCTTTAAAAATTAAAAAAAATTTCCCCACTATTTTTATTAATACACATATGTAACACATAGTATTTACAATGAATTTGGGTGTTTCATACATCTATGTATCACACCGACTTCACAATACCTTCCCATTTTCTACCCTCTCACCTCTTCCCTGTCCCTTCCCTTGGCTCCGGCTATCACTTCATATGGTTCCAGATAACGTCTGTGTTCTGGGTTTTCCAAGTCCAAGAAACCATGCAGTGTTTAACATATTAATCTTCTGCGCCTAAGTCATTTCACTTAAGTCGCCACTCTGCCTCAGCTTCCTATTCCTCCAATGGGTTCACAGTAGTTAGGTCTTGACATCGCTTCTCTAAATCCAAGCAATCCCTTTATTGGGATATTCACCAGAAGTTTTTTTTTCCATATTTTCCTATATCTTTGTTGTTACTGTTACACCTGGCCTTAACCACCAGTTCTCTTTTAAAAATTTTACTTTGAAACAGGGTCTCACTAAGTTCCTGAGTGCCCCAGGGTGGGCTTGAACTTCAGTTCTCCTGCCTCAGCCTTCCAGAGTGCTGGGATTGCAGACGTGAGCCTGGAAAGGAGACAGAACATTGACATTTGGCTTCTGTTTGCTTTGCTTTGCTTTGCTTTGCTTTGCTTTCTTTCTTTTTTTCTTTCTTTCTTTCTTTCTTTCTTTCTTTCTTTCTTTCTTTTTTGCAGCCTCCCTTTCAGAGCCACCATAAACCCTCTCACTCCTCACTCCTCCTCAGGACCTCCTGTGCTTGGGTGTGTCCCCACGTGGAAGGCACTGGAGGAACAGACACTGAATTTTGATGGAGGCAGGGCTAAGTGCAAAGGCATACATCAAGAATTGTAAGACATCGGGGGGAATATTATTTGGGGCAATATTGTGTCCTGCTGTGCCATCATCAGTCACCCAGTTCAGACTGTTGTAGATTTGTTAATTTCTTCTTTCCTTTCTAAGGGGTGAAAATGATTCTGTACTTTAGGGTGGGAACAATTTGCGTGGTTCACTTACTGTTCAGAAAGGAGGAGAGAGACTAGAGTTGTCTCTAAGTTGGTAGCACTTTAGGGGACCCCTTCACCACGGGTATTCTGCAGAAAACAGGGTTGTTCCATTTCTGTCATGGCTTTGGGCTACCCTTCTTCTACTCCTCTCATGCCTTTTGTGCTAGCCTCAGCTGAAAACTAACCTCAGGAGGGAATAATTGAAGTGGTTCATAATTTGGGCTCTGGAGTTTGACTCTTGTTTCAAGTCCCCATGCATATACCCAGTCATCATCACCTGGAACATGTCATTTAGTGAACTTCCTGGAGCCTTGGTCTCCTCATCTGCAGAAAGAGATGAATGACAGTAAGACTAGGCAGTGCTTACCTGAGCATAATAATGTGCCCAATCTGTTCTCATGCATCATGTGACTCGAATCATCTAACCCTTACGGCAATCTTGAGAGCTGAGCATAGTGACCCTCTTCTGTGTATGGAGCTGAGGCACGATAAGGTTGAGTGACACCAGTGTCTCACAGCTAGTCATTGGATGAACCAGGATTTTATCCTAAAAAGACAGTCCCTCAGCCTTAGTTCCTACACTGTTCCACCACTTTGATTTCATAGCATTTGTTAGAGGACATGTTGAGATGCTACTGGCAAAATGATACAATGGCCCCTTGGGGGCTATTACTGTTTTCTATTTATTGGGCTTCTTTCCAAAGAAAATATGAAGCATATTCCTAAGTGTTTATCAGGCTAAAAACCAAGTTATCTATCGTTGACCTTTAGGAGTCGAGAGAAGAATATTTAAGTGAAGCAATTTTCTTCTCGTGCACCCTTTTTTCAAGCTCAAATGTTACTGCTTAAAAAGAAGGTGAAGAAGATGAGTTGCCTGACCCCATCTTAGAGTGAGAAAGGGGAAGCAGTGATAGGTTACTAGGTCAGTTAGTGGTCTAGTGAGGACCTCCACATGGGCCACCCACTGCCGGACCCCAGCGGGAGGTTGACATGGGTATGTGGGACAGTAAGTCACAATGAACTTCCAGTTGAGAAGAGTCACATGTGGTGTTAGATCCTGTTTTGGATCAAATGCCGCCACCATACTGACTATCACAAAAGGTAGGCTTGTGGGGAGTCCGGTGTCTTTGCCTTAAAATTGTTGCAAAGGAGAAGTGAAGGCCACTGCCTGGACTGGTTTGTTAGGCCTGTAGGAAGTAACAGCCGTATTATTGAAGTTGACCTTCTGCTTAAAGCTGAGGCCGTCTCATCAATCACCTGCCGTCGGGGCTCCTGAAGGTCAGTCAAATGATTCCGTTAATCGCTGCTCATTCTCAGGTTCTCGCTTCAGGAGTAATAAATTTTTAAAACTTTTTAAAAAATGAAAAGTTGGGTGACAGGTGTGTATGGAAGAAAAATAATCAGATGGAAGAACAGTCATTTAGGAGCAGGCGGTGGGAGCAGGTGCTGGGAAAGGTAGAAGTTTCTTGCAGCTGAGGGAGACCTCATGAGCCCGTGAGACTCATGTCTTGATGGGAGAGGAGGCCGAGGTCCTCAGTGGAGCCCAGATGCTCCCTGTGGGCCATCTGATTTTCTATCCCTCAGTGTCAGTGCTTTGGATACTGTATGAGAACTTCGCAGCGAGGGGTGGGGTCCAGCATGAGTCACGCGACCTGGTCCACCTGCAGGCCAGGCTCTTGTTGCACAGGCTTCCTTGAAACCAGACAGCGGCCTGACCCATCTCTCACTACGCATTAGACATTATTTTGCTTTATCGGGAGAAACAAAAACAACACATTTTGGCCCTGAAGAGCTATATCAGCATGATGGTAAAGGTGTGTTTTTATTGCAGAAACAGGTGCTGCTGTGGGTGAGATGGGGGAAGAGACCACAGATTAACAGCACAAGGCAGGCAATTGCTTGGTCATGTGGTTCCCAGTACTACCGCTGATTCAAGACTCTGGGCCTCTGTGTCAGAATGACCTCGATTCAGTCTCCATTTAGCTACTTGATTTTTGAGAAGTTACTTAACCTTTCTGAGTCTCAGTATCCTAATTTGTAGCTAGAGATGGTTATATTTGCCCCATAGGGTTGTTGTAATTCGGACATAAGATCTTTCATTCATCTTTTTAAAAAGTTTATTGATGTAGCAAACATCTTAAAGTAGAAGAGAGGTGAAGAACACAGATTCTGGAGTCAAAACGCCTGACTCTGGCTTCACTGCTTACTTGGACAAGCCATGGAAAGCCTCAGAGAATCAGTTTTTACGTCTATAAAAAGTGAAGTTAAAACCAGCCATGGTGGCACATGCCTGCAGTTCCAATCCCAGCACTCTGGGAGGCCGAGGTGTTGCCTGGGCAGAAATTTAGCGACTTAGTGAGACCCTGTCTCACAAGGAAAAACAACAGGGCTGGGGATGTAGCTCAGTTTGCAGGCCCTGGGTTCAATCCTCAGCATGACAAAGAAAAAAAAAGCGAGAGTAATGAAAGCCTAAGAACGTAGGCTTTATAGGATGATCATGAGGATTTGATGAATTCCTGTCTGTGAAGCCCTTTGAACAGCATCCGGCACCAAGTTCGTGCTGTGTGCTGACTGCCACCATTTTGTGACAAACAAAATGAAAGCAAAAGGAAAAAACAACAGAGCAATAGGGACAAAATGGCGGCCATTGATGGACTCCTGATGTCCGAGGAGAAGACCATGTGGGAAGAGCGCTGCTGCCCAGACCCTGTGGGTAGTGAGGCTCTGCGAAGGGTAGGTAGGTACCAGATCATTGCGATGCTGCGCTTACGCTTTGGAGTCAGCAGAAGCCGGAATCTGGGAAGGGTGAGCTACGTGTCCCGCATAGCCCGTATGTCACGACAGTGCCTTCTTCTTGGTGTCCATCGTCATGTGGGGTGACCTGGTGGGTCCTCAGAGGGAGGCAGGGAAATTGCGGTGCTGCCTGACAGCTCATCTGTGAGGGGCGTGTCCACCATGATGAGAGGTGTTCGCTTCTCTGGCTTTGGTTGGTTGATGCACGTGTGCACTCCCTGTCTTGAAGAGAACTCCAGGCCGGCAGCGTGCCCGGGGTTCTTGAGCGATGGACTGTATGGCTGAGCAGTCAGCTGCTGTTGACAAACATCCCAGAGGGTCAAGAGACCGGCAGTAACAGTCAGGCCCACCCATCAGTGGCTCCCCATCGGCACTGGGTATACTGGGGATCAAGTGGTGTGAAACCCACTTTTTGCATGATTACAGATTTAGTCCATTGAAAAAAATTAACTCCAAAATCTCTAATTTTCATAGAAGTGTGTTCAATAAGAAGTGATAGGGCTGCGTTGTCTTCCCAGCCAATATATATATTTTTATTAACTGGAAAACAAAACAGAAAAGTTTTTTCCTTTTTTCCTTCCTTCTTTCCTTCCTTTCCTTTCTCCCTACCTCCTTCCTTCCTTCCCTCCTTCCTTCTTTCCTTCCCTCCTGCACTTTCTATGCCTCTGACAAAAGAGGATCCAAGACACGGGAGAACTGAGACCCGCTGAAGCAGCCAGGATGCAGCTCCGAAGCAGGTCACAGCGTATTTGTGAGAACAGAAACCGTGATCTCCTGCCCTTTCCACTTCCTGGGAAGTTGGTTTCTTTATTTGGCATTTGTTTAGCATTTATTTACAAAGTTTAGGCAGCAGCTGTGACTTCAGCAGGTACACAGAGAGGAGAGCTAGCAGGCTGCCAAATTCCACGAGTACAAATCAAATGGAATGCCACATTGCGTGAGTTCTCGGCATTATGTGAAATTAAACTTTGGACTGTCGAGGTAATGTGTAAAGAGGGCTGTGTCCACTGATCTCTGCAGGCCAGTGGTCAACATTAAAGATGAGATGCGTGTCTGGCTGGGAGGCCTTAGGGCATCCTGATAGAGAGGGGCCAATGTGTGGGGCATTGTTGTGGGAAGAGTGGGCAGGCTAGATATTGGCTTTCTGGTGGAGTTGGGCTGGGCCTCTCTAATAATAGCTCCCAGAGGAAAAGGCCAATTTGCTCTCCTGCTGTTTTCTAGAATGCTTAAATTCCTTTTTCTCAGTGGCCCAGTTATGTACCTTAAACATATGGGGACTCCAGCAACTATCTGCCCCACATCGCACATCCCGAGCACATCTCTAACAATGTGCCATTTGATGGGAAGCAGAGATAAGGGGGAGGGGGTGGCTGAAATCACCCCATGGCAGCCGTGAGCATGAGCGTGACAGTCACTCGTCCTTGCAGGGGGCTGCAGGGGAAGGCGCAGTGCCTGAGGGTGCTGCGTGTGTCACTGGAGCTTTGTCACCATCTGTGGCAGGAGTGGGGAGTGAAGAGACCGTGTGTGAGTCAGTGCAGGAGAGTCTGCCTGATTCTGGCTGGTGAATTCTTTGTTTGATTTTCTTCTTTCTTTTCTTTTCTTTTCTTTTCTTTTTGGTTAGAGAGCTAGACACAATGATAACAAATGCTTGGCCTGATGCAGCAGGATTCAAGATGGAGGGATTGGTTTTTCCTCTTCCTCTTGTTGCTCTTTCTTGACCATCTTGAGCATGCCCACATTCTTTTTTTCCAGCTCCAAATTGCCATCTGTGTGACCCCGGGAGAGGGAGATACAGTGACCACTCAGGAGATTCACTTTTGTTTCCTAGGGTATCTGCGAAATGACAAAATCTGCCTTTTTTCGTTGCCTAGATTTTGGCCAATTTAAGGTTCTTCATCTCCAGTGCATGCTTAGGGAGAGAAAACTCAAGCCAACCCAACCCAACCCAACCTGGCCCAATCAAATCAACCTAAACTAAACTAAACTAAACCAAACCTCACCAAACCCAACCAGATGAAGTCAGCTGAGACCACTGGCCCACTCAAGCCAAAGACACTGCTTTACTGTTCAAACATGTTAAAAGAGAGCAGAAATATTTATTTATTTATTTATTTATTTATTTATTTATTTAATTTATTTTGGCCTCATGGTCAGGTCATGAAAATAGAGTGGAATGGCTAAAAGTGCAAATGCCAATGCTGCCATTTTTCTTGGCCTTGTGAGCTTTTCAGCTGCTGTCAGGATAGTTTCTATTTGCTGTTGGAACTGAACTGCTTGGTCTCAGGGCTGACCTTCTGGAGACCAGGAGACACCTAGGAAGGAGTGGATGTTGAAACTTTCTGCTCTGGAAGAGGAGTGTAGCTTGACTGCAATTGTGAGTTTTTTCATGGGGCAGTAAAACTTTGATGAGACTTTGTCCCTTCTCTGAGAAATCTCACAACACAAGGAAATGTCAGTTTGTTGATTCAAAATGGGAGCACAGTGTGAGTATTCAGGGGATGTCCCATGTTCAAGAGCTTTGAGAACAAAAGGGAGAGGCTGAGTAGAAGTCATTGAAGCTTCCAGAAAATGGACATTCCTCTCCAAGAGTTATGAAGGATTTTAAGTATGATGGCACATGCCTGTAATCCCAGCACTCTGGGAGGCTGAAGCAGGAGGAACACAGTTTCAAGCCCATGTAACCCCTGCACTTGGAGGGCCGAGGCAGGGGGATTGCCATGAATTCAAGGTTAGCCTGGGCGACATAGTGAATTCAGGACCAGCCTGGACTCCAGAGCAGGAACATGTTTCAAAAAACAACAACACAAAAGAGAAAAACAAAAAATGAAAAACAATTTCAACCCGTCCTGGGCAACTATATGACTTATTGAGACATTATCTCAAAAGAGAAAAATTAAAAAGGGCTGGGGGTATATATCAGTGCAAAGGCCCTAGGTTTACTTCCAGATTCCATAAAAGAAAACGACAACTCATCAAGAATAGAGACTGCTGAGCCTATGCGCAGATGAATTAAACAAGAAGTTCTGATGTTCCCATTGTCTGTTTTCTCCTGTGTGCAGCTTTAAGTGCTGCAGAGATAACCTTTTACAAGGAAAGATTGAGCCTGGGCAGGTCCCAGGGTCTAGGACAAGGCCTGACACATAGCTGGTTGTCAGTTGAATAAATGGAAACATCTCATTGGCCATAACTTGAACTTGTGGAATGTAAGTCTGGAATTTTTTTGGATGTTAATATTTCCCTTTTTGCATTAAGAAGAGTTTTAAAGATAGAGACGTGCAGCTTGTAACAGCTACCATCTTGAGCTCCTGATATATGCTTGGCACGTTACACTATATCTAATTTAATCTCGCAGCAGCCGTGCAAAGGGGTTTGTTGTTCTTCTAGAGATGACAAAGCCGAAGCCCAGAGAGGGCAGGTGATGTTCTGAGGGCACGTAGCTGGGGGTCAGGGGTCAGGCTTGCTCCTGTCTGTCTGACCCTCCAGCTGCAATCCCTCCCTCCCTCCCTTCCGTCTCACGTTCATGTTCGTAGTTGATTGGAAAGCCAGTCTTTTAAACAAGGGAATAAATGAAATGAGAGAATTTTATTTCCCATCAGATTTCATCTCCCTTGGAGAGATTTATGTCCCTGAATTGTATTTCATGGAACCTTTTTACGAGTCACCAGATTTATAGGTGATAATCAATAGAGTGCTGAGCTGGGCTGCTGTTGCATATGCATGCTTCTCCCGGAGAGCAGGGGTAGGGGTTCGAGGAAAGGCCAGAGTGTGCTGTTCCCGCGCATCCCTCTGACCAAGTTTATGCTGTTGGAGGGGTCGGAGGAGAGACACAGGCGTTCCACCAGGAAGGACGCTTGGGGGATTATTCAGTCATGCTTTTTGCAGCTTTGCTGTTCAGTAGGGCTTCAGGTCTGACTCTGGAGGAGGCGACCTACCAGGGGGCCCATCCTCTCTCAGGAGGAGCATCACCCCTCACTGGGTCTCCATCTGCATGTTTTTGAAGACAGACAGGCTCGAGGGACCCTAGTTTAGAATCCCTCAGGGACCTGTTTGAGAGTTCCCTTTGATGTCTGGCTGTACGTGGCTTTCTTCATGGATGAGATGCCTTGACACTATGCTCAGAGGTTATGTGTGACCAGAGAACACGTGTGTGTTTTTGTGTGTAGGACTGCATCTACTCCTTGTCTTTGGGATTTTTCTTTATGAGTCCTTTTCTTGTCCTTTTATACTTCTTGGAGTTTTCCTGTTTAATTTCTGCAGGGCTTCAGTATCATCCAATAAGAGAACTTATGCTATGTCTCCTAGGTATATTTGGGTCTAATCTCACTACCCCTTGAGATGGGGAAACCTTGAACAGGCGACGGTACAAATTGCTAATTATGGGATTCCAGGTTTTTGAGAAAATGGTGTTATAATAATTTAGAGGGCACAGGGCTCTTCCCAGGTTCTTTCACTTACGATCATTGAAGCCACTGGTTCCTAAGCATCAGAATGCTGGGGAATTCAAGAACGTGGCATGTCATAAGGAGGGTTCACACGCAGACAGGTGGATCTGGACTTGGACCTCGAGGCCTCAGCATCTGAGACTCTGCTATGGGCAGATGCTTATTCTGCTCTTTTGCAGGAGGTGAACGTTGCACTGTGAGTGTAGCATGTGTGTGTGCCTGTGGGTGGGCACCTGGGGCTGCCGCTGGGTGCACACGTGCGTTGAGCCTGGAGCTCGGAGTCTGTGGATCCTCTTCTGGCGACGAGGTTGCTGCTCTCTAAGCTTTAAGCATGGCTTCTGTCTCAAGAGCAAATAAGGAGTTGGCATTTCCTCTGCTCACAGAGGGACTCAGAGACCTGCCCTTTGTTGGAGACTTGCGAGCTGTACTGCAAACGAACTGTGGGGCCCAGTAAGCTCTCCTGCCCTTGCCCCCAGTGCATGCCCTGCCTCCTGGGTGGCTGGACACGTCCGGCAATAGGATACAGCAATCACGATGCAGTGTTTTATGCTTTCTGCAGCTTTGCTGTTTCAAAGGTCATAGTATCTTCCCTCCCTCCCTGCATACCTCCCTCCGTTCCTTTCTTCCTTCCTATTTTCCTTCCTTCTTTCCTTTTCCTCTCTCCTTCCTCTCTCCCATTTTCTCTCCTATCTTAAGGTAAGGAAATCAGCAGGACACGCTGCATCCCGAGAAGCAGCTCTATAGTTCCCTCCATTGGTCTCCGTGTAGTGTGTATACGTGAATCACTCGTGTGCTGGAATCAGAGCGCAGGCTTCTCAGCGCTGCCATAGAGCTCCGCTCCTCCATCGGGATGGGAACGGAGTTGTTAAAGACAGTTGATGAGGTGACATCTGTCGGCCAACAGCTTTATGCCGCAGTAGCTCTAAGCAGATAGCATTAATAGGAATCACATTTTAAAGTTGTAAATTTGATGTAAAATACTAAACCTGACAATAATTGCGTTATAAAGCAAAAATTCTATTTATTAAAGGGCTCCCGCCTGTTCCTCTTGTGAGGGGCTCTGAAATTCTTGCTTGTACCTGCCCCTAGCAATTATCAAGCCTTCTCTAAAATTCTGTTTTATTTTTCCATTTTCATAACAACTACATTATGATGTGACATATTTTTTCCAGATATTTTGCTTGAATAAATAAATAGGATATTAAATTCAACTGGGGTATTAGATTATAAATTAGTTCTGTAATAGGCGTCATAATGTTATTTAGATTTTCAGTTTACACAGACCTTGTAGCAGTCCCCAGAGCTATGCTACAGAATTAGAAGTAGATAGAAGTTGATGTAGGAAAATTGGTTTTTGTAATATGCTGATGCCAGTAGAGTCGTGCAGTGTGGGAAGGTATTCAAATAGAATGTTTCTACTTACTTCATTGTCCAGACCAAAGATTGATAATGATTCCAAGTGATTGATTTGTTGGTGCTAATACTGGCCATGTGTGCAGCTGAAATAGTTCCTCCTAAAGTTAGGGCAGTAGTAACAAGTGAAGGCTAAGCGGCCATGCTGGAGAAGGGAAGTCCCCTGTTGAATGAATGGAGGTTTTTCTTTAATTCATGGGGGTCACGGTTACATAATCACACAGCTGTTTTTTGGTGGCCAAGTTCGTCTTTTAAGTTACATTTCACAATGGAGGAATATACACACCTGGGAACACAGTGTGTTTGTTGAAGACATTAGCAAGCAGGGCATAACGTTATTGCTAGCTCCTCAGCACAAATGGAAGATGTACACGTTGAATCTGAATGTAATCCCAGGACTCCGAGAGGCTGAGGCAGGAAGCAGGCAAGTTTGAGCCCAGCTTGGGTAACTTAGCAACCTAGTGAGACCCTGTTTCAAGATAAAAAGTAAATCTATGTGAAGGTCTTGGGCTCAATCTTGAGTACCAAAAAACCAAACCAAAAAACTTCACATTTAATGCAAAATTCAGGTCTTTTGGAGTGAGTATAGCAAACTGCAACGGGAGCACCTGAGTCCAGGAGGAAGTTGTCTTCATAGTGGGCCTCTGTGTCTCTCCAGGGTCAGTCAGTGAACTGTTGCAGGAGAGAGCTGCTTACTGCTCATATCGGTGCAGCTTCCCAGTAAGATTTGTTATTTTTTTTAGTGGTAGAATAAAAATTAAAACAAGAGTAATGTTTTATAACGCATGAAAATGATAAGAAATTTAGATTCAGTGTTTATAAAGCTTTATTGGCACACAGCCAGGCCCATTTGCTTCCATGCTTCCTATAGTTGATTCTGCAAGACAATGGAAGAGTTGAGGAGTCGCAAAGTGACAAACTGACCGGTACTGCATAAAATGCTTACTTTTCAATTTAACAACAACAACAAAAAATTGTTTGCTGGCTTCTTATTTAAAATAAGACTAAGGTGAACTTCTATGTCTGGCTACATTGGGCAGTCCTGTACTGAGAATGGGTGAGATGTGAATATCCTCTTCTCAGACTCCTCCTCCTCCTCCTCCTCCTCCTCCTCCTCCTCCTCCTCCTCCTCCTCCTTCTTTTCTCCTTCTGATGCAGAGTCTTGCTCTGGAGTCCAGACTCATTCTGAACTCACTCTGTAGCCAGCACTGGCCTCTGACTCATGGCAATCCTCCTGCCTTAGCCTCCTGAGTGCTGGGATTACAGTCCACACTCAATTTATGTAGTGCAGGGGAATAGAACTCAAAGCCTTGTGCTTTGCTAGGTAAGCACTCTAGCTACTGTATTATTCCTCCAGCCTCTACTCAGGACTTCTGGTGACTAGTGAACGGAGGTGTTTACCTAAAAGAAAAAACAATAACAAATACAAATTAATAAATATAAATTAACAAACAAGCCTTGGTTTGAAAAGATACCCAATGGAAAATCAAGCCAACTACCCCCCCCCCCCATACATTTTATTAGTCCATGTAGGTTATACAAATTAATAGGTTTTGTTTTGATGTTTTGATGTGTATATACTCTTTAATCATTCCCTTACCTGTCACCTTTCTTCTGTAGCATGACTCAAAGTATTCTACTGGGATAAGCTCACTTTTAAGTTTATGGAACTTATATCTGACTACCAGAAAGATGGTGCCTTATAGCAGATGTGTCCAACTCCTGGCTTGTGGCATGTTAGGAACTGGGCCACCAGCAGGATATGACCAGCAGGGGAGCCAGGCAAACTACATCTGTATTTACAGCTGCTCCCCATTATTCACAGTGCCACCTGAGCTCAACTTCTAGCAGATCAGCAGAACTGGTTTCTAGTGCCAAGAAGGTTGGTGGCTACTGCCTTATAGGACTTAAACAAACAAACAAAGAAACAAACAAACAATCAAATAAAATCCCTCAACAGAGCAAATTGTACTTCAGGTTCTTGTCAACTGGATAGCAATAGCAGAAGTAGCCTGTGATGGGCAAGTAGCCCCGGGCTTGCTGGTCTTTCCTGTTAACCAGCCCTGATACTTTGAATACATCTCCATCCGGGCCTCAGTCACTTGATCTGTGAATGGATGTAGCTGCACTCGGTGACTTCAGAGATGACACAGCATATCTGCTTATGGGACGGATCACTCGCCTGCAGAGGTCGCAGTCCCAGGAAAGAGAGCCTATTCTTTCTGGCATCGTCCGTGGCTTCCTCTTGCCTCTGAGATACTGCATTTCATTAAGGGTTCACAAGTCTTGACATGTTTGTAAAGAAAGACACGGCAGGAATTCATATGCCTTGCCTTATAACAAACATGTTGTGAATAACCTATATTTGGAATACAATTTGTCATAGGGATGTGGGCAGAGTTTTAAATGTGAGCTGCTAGTGAAAAGCAGTGTTTTATTCCTCAACAGCACTCCCAGGGCTTTTCCGCTTTACACTTTGAAGGGAGTCTTTATTGGAGAAGCTACTCTCCATTTCCAAAGAATTGGGACGTTTGCATTAAATGATGCAAGAGATGCGGTTGTAATTTCATGAGAATTACCCTTCCCAATGAATGTTAGATTAAGAACCAGGTAAAATCCCTTGAAAGTGGCTGGAAGATAAATTAGAGCTGAGCTGCAGTTAAGGTAGAACTAAATTTTATTCCTTCCCTTTAAAATGGTTTTTAATTGGTTTGGCATACTTTTTAAGTTAATAGTGAATACCGTACCTGGGTGTGCATGATCACCCCCATGAATTAGATCTATTGTACTCGAAGCAGCTTTTCCTTACAGAGGATAGTGATTTTAATGAAGAGTCCTTGCTTAATGCACGGATGTGCAACATGGCTCATAGTGGTTCCAGACAGTTCTCTGATTAGCAGTCTAGTCGGCTCCCCTGAATGTGTTGCCTGAAACAGTGCGGAAATGGAGAGAGGAAAGGTGCTTTATCATGATGAGGGGAGTCCTGCCCCACTCTGCATGGAGATCTTGAAGCTCAAAGAGTTATGCAAAGTTATCGTAGGCCCACGAATCTTTAAAAAGGGATGGAAATAGGTAACTCTGAATAAACACGATGATTGTGGTGTTTGAATAACAGTTTTCTTAAGAGGTGTGTATGTGAGGAGCAGGACATCCAGTTCCTGAATTAGGACCCACTGATGAGCAGGTGTGTCAAGGAATGGTTTGGACAGAAGTAGGAGCACCGTGGCTCTCCATTTACCTGCCGGGGGATGGAGTCTTCTCAGTACTTCTCCAGGCTCCTTGTTGGAGTACAGGAGACTTGTTTAAAGACTATGAGTAGAGCCGATAGGGAGGGTCAAGAGGAGAGGAGCCAAAACCAGACGTTCCCAAGAGTTGCAAGAGCTGAGGATATAAAGGAAAGCAGAGAAAGGAAATGAGGAGATACAGGAGAGGAGAAAGATAAGCTTTGAAGAGAATAGTGTCCTGAGGTTTGTGTATTAAATAGGGCACCAGGCCCCTATTATTTACACCAAGAGGTTCCAACCTACAGCCCATTACGATTTCCTTGATTTTTAAAGATGTGATAATAAAAATTTAAAATGGAAATGTTTAGTACTTATATATTGTACGTTAGCTCTATTCTATGTTTTATATGTGCCCCAAGACATTTTCTTTTCACTGAAAAAGAAAAAAAACCCAAAACAAACAAACAAAAAAAAACATATGAGGGTAGAATAATGGTAGGCCACAGGCTGGACATGGCTGATTTAGATCACAATTCTGAATGTTGAGGAGCAGTAAGTGACCCTACTAGCCACTAGCATCTCTTGAAGTCTTACCATCCCCTTGGAGCTAGGCTAAGCATCACGCACAGGATGATCTGCTTTAGGTATAGTGAACCTCTGAGGAGGTCTTGCTGTAGTTTTCATTTTAAAGAATGAAAAACGTAGGCACAAGAACTTATCTGTTGGCTAGAAAGTGACTTCAATCACAGGAGGTTGATTCCGGATCTATTGTGATACTGATTCTGCAGAGGTAGCTGGGCTCACTCTTTAAAGGTGGAGAGGGAATTATGAGTTTTCTGAACTCCAACAATGGCAGTCAGAGCTGGAGCTGGAATGAAAAGCTGCCAATTCCCATCATGCTCTTGTAGCAGTAGACTGCTCCACACTCTCCTGCTACCAAACTGTAATTAAAATTATCATACAGTATAATGATTTCTAATACATTTCAGAATAAATCACCATCTTATATCTGACATGTTGTTAATGTTTACTACCATAATTACCAATTTGAAATATAAGGCAGCGATTTTTATTAGTGTTTGGTTATGTATAATTATGTCAAATATGAGGCTGCAGTTTAGATTGAACTGTATTAGCAAGGATCATACAAAATGATTATACTGTATATTTGACACCCTGGATATTTTATGTATGTATAGATTTTCCCCCTTCCAAACCATAAAGTATTATTTAAAGATAATCTAAACGTTATTTACAATGCTTTTCATTTTCAGAGTTTTAGAGTGTGGGAATATGCATACTGAAAATGCTATACTGAATTATGGCTTAACTGAAAGGGATAGACGCTACTACTCCTCAGAGTGTTTTTCTGAAGTGCTGGGCTCCCATCTAGGCATTTTGCCCATGAAATTTCCAACCCTCACATTTGCCTGACCAAATAATGAATGCTCAGGGATTTCAGAGATTTTTATCTACCTAGTGTATGGTGGAGCTGAAAGTGAAGTTCATGATCTTTCTAGCAGTTTTTATCCTGCGTGGTTAAAATAAGAGGTCATTTACAGTAGACTGTTGCTAGAGTATGGATACCTATTGTGCTACTCAGTTTTATATTGCTGTGACAAAATATTGAGATGATCAGCCTAAAAAGAGGAAAGGTTAATTTTGGCTCACATTTTGTAGGTTTCAGCCTGTGGCCGATCCCCTTGCTTCTGGGGTGCATCCTGGTGGTAGAGGGAGGCAGAGGAAGCTGTGCCCCTTGTGGCAGCTGGGAAGCAAGAAGAGAGAAAGAAGAGGGACTGGGATCCCAATGTTCCCTTCAGGGACACGCTCCAGTGTTCTGGCATCCTTCCACTAGAGCCCCTGTCCTAATGATTTCACCACCACACCCCTCAATAACACTGTTCTGCAGACTAAGCCTTTAACACACAGGTCCGTGGGACACATTTTGTGTAGCACCTCTAGATTTTATATGTTCTGATCCTTTCTTATATTTTGAAGTATTTGAGGTTCTCCAGAGAAACAGAAGCAGTAGTCATTGGGGAAAGGGGAAAGGAGAGAGAGAGAGAGAGAGAGAGAGAGAGAGAGAGAGAGAGAGAGAGAGAGAGGAGATTAATGTGGATTTTGTGATTATGAAGTTTGAGAGGTCCCCGAAATTTTCATTCTGAAGGAGGCCTGAGACTCCGAAAAGCCAGATATACTTGTCCTGTGAGGCAAAAGCAGGACTAGGAATGATGGTATATGTTCTAGACTGAGCCCAAAAGTCAAAGAAAACTGATGTCCCAACTTAAAGGCCATCAGATGAAGAGAAGAATTCTCTCTTGCTCAGCCTTTTCTGCTGATGTTCAATGAATTGGATGAGACCTCTCCACGTGCTTTGTTCTGGCTACTGTCTTCACTACTGCACCCATTCAGAAACACCCTCACAGATGCACCCAGAATATTGAGAACCAGATATGTGGGCACCTTGTGGATCACTGAGTGGACATGAACAACTAGCTATCACACATGCTGTCTCCTAAGTGAGCTCCATTAGCTCCATTTCAGAGCTATGAAAATTTAGACTTAGAAGTTTATGAGTTTAACACACATTTGCAGAAGTTAATGAGGAAAATAGGAGGGCATGAACTGAAGATTCCTGAGTTGAATTCTGCTGTTTGCTTAGGGCTGCTTGTGATTGTGATTCCCTTGTGATGGTCATGGGAAAGTCGAAAGCTGTCCTTTCTTACAACAAAGCTTGAGTTCCTCCAGCTATTTACATTTATAATACTTCTGATTCATTGTGATGTTCCCGTTTTATGCATAAAAACTAAAATGTGAAAAGATTCTTACTCTCAGTAAGTAGGACTTGAGAGTAAGGATTTGTCTGATTCCAGAGTTTCTTTTACAGTTCATTTCCCGCTGCAGTAATAATTAAGTCATTTCTTAGAATAAATGACCCCAATTCTTTATCCTTCCTCAAGAAGACCCATTTTCTACATCATAGCATATATTACATTTCCCTGACTACTCCGTTCTATTAATGAATATATTCCAAAAGTTTGGTCATCAAAATTATTCAAATATTAACATTTCAGTGATGAAAAACCAGCCAGCCAGCCAAAAAACAAATACAAAAACCAATATCCGAAAAGATTACTTCCTGGTCCTGGTGAATAGTCAAATTATTTAAAAGTAATAAATATTTTAGATTTTAGAAGCAATAAAACTAAGAGAAAGAAAACTCTATAGAGTGTCATGTATCTTAATCCAATCACTAACATGATCTGATAAATTTAGCCTCAGTGTTCATGTACATAATCTCTTTTGGAACACACAATAAATTCAGTAAAGTCAGCCTCTTAAGTTTTGTAGTTAGCAGTACCTGCTGCTTACTATAGAACTTGGCCCATCATAAGAACTTCGTGAAAATGTATAAGTTAAAAAGACAGTCAACCAAATCAAAGTGCTAGCATCTCTTCTGCTTTTTGGAAACTTGTTAGTATATTTTGTACATTTTAAATCATAATCCTGTTAAATATTGTTAAAAATTAAATCTAAAAAGTAATTGGTGGTTAATGAAGACATTATATGTCAACAAAGAGTGAGATTTTTGCCTGCAATTGACACTTTTAAATTGTGTCTTACTATTTGGATTGACTGAAAGCTAAAGCTTGTATAACTGAAGATTATCCTTCCTAAGGTCCTACTTGGTAGCCATAGAAACCTTTCTGACAGATTTCCCCTGCGCTCATCAAGTATCGTTTATCTGTGGAATTTGTGCCCAACGGCTCTCTTTTCTGAGTTTTGGATTCTCAGCGCTAAGAGTATGCTCACCTGACTAGCTGTCATTGGACCAGTGTCTTGCACTTGCAAGGCTAGCACCAAGACCCAGACAAGACAGAGTCTGACTGTGTATTGTAACTGAGTTTCCTGGGTGGATGCTGATTGAACTCATAGCAGCCACCTCAGCTAATGCTGGGTGCTGTCTAAACCATACCGTGTCAACTCGGATCACACTGAAAAGCAATCTATCCTTTCAGCCAAAATGAAAAAAAGAAAACATTTTGTTTATGATTGTTTTACCAGACTTTCTGGTAGATACTCACCACGTTTGACTTAAAAAGTATGTGTCAACATCCAAAATGTACATATCAATGAACATATCAAAGTTTACATTTTAATATATCAAAATTATGTATGTATGTTTGTTTGCTTGAAGTGCTTCCAACATCACAGACATGGAAGAATAAATCCTGTTAAGGTTCATATGAAGAAGAGTCTTATAAATCCTTTAACCTAATTCTACAATTGATCCCCTAAGAAAAGTTAAATATCACTATTGTTTGTAGATTGCTAGATCACCACAAAGATAATTCTTTTATAAATACAGATGGTGCCCTTATGGAAATTACATGACAGTAAGTAGATGCCAGTAGGAAAATAGCTAAGAAAATGGTGCTCAGTAGAATTATGGTTCTTTATGAACTTATGATGCTCTAATTTTTATTTTGTCTTTAATAAGCACTTCTTTTAGAATTTAAAAATATAAAATAATATGAATTTGATAGTTTTGAGCATAAAATGCTAATCACTGATGAATGTAGACTCAAACTATTAAGCTTTGTCTTCCTCACTCTCTTTGCTGCCCAATCCATTCTTCCTAGTTTGAATTGATGAAGCTGGAACAATGCCAGAGGGATGGAAACACAGCACTAGACTGATAGTTCTTTAAAAAAGTAAGCCTATGAAAACGTGATTGGCAAATTATTGATATAAAAATTAATTCTCTGGATTTTGGCATTCAAGGGAGAAGAGGAAAGGACTGAGAGTTGAGTATATACCGGGTTCTAGAAATCACCTGTGTTGAGGTTATCTGCTAAGGCTTTCTCTTTTATTGTTGGAAGCCTCCATTTTGTGAGAATATTCACTCTTGTCCTTTTTAAACATCAGCTGGGGGTGGGGAAAGGAGGGAGTAGAATCACATCATGGTATCAAGGACTGGAGATCATCTGCATATTAGCATTGCGTTTTCCACTTTTCCTTCTCTGTTTGTTGGCGGGTGGAATGTTGAGCAATGTTGCCCAACCTCTTGGAACTAGCACGTGAATAATCCCGTAATCAGCATAATGTATTCTGTTAGGGGAGTAATCAAGTCATTCAGCTTTGAAGTAAGATCCAATTTTTAGAAAGTGGCTGATGAATGCAGTTTCAGGTATTCAGAGGAGGCTGATGTACCTGGACTATTTGGGTCTTCTGGTTGAGCAAGGAAAAAAAATTACTTGAGGAAACTGAAGTGGACCAGTCTAAAAATATCTAAGTTTCAGGATATATTTTCCTAGCGGCATAGTATGCAATTTAAGATTTTAAAATTAAACATGTCTGTGTGCTTTTGAATTTTATATTGCCGGAAGCTGAGTTAGTTGGAGGTGAGGGACAGGGAGGCGGTGGCCTATGCCAGGTCTGGGGATGGATGCTGCCTCCTCCTTGGTCTTCCGTCTCAATATTTTTGCAGGCTGGGGTTCTCCTTGTTATTGAAGTCTTGATTTTAAGGTTCCTGCTTCAGAAATCCTTTCCCTGAGTATATTTTCCTTTCCTTCAAGCCATAAAGGGAGCCGGAGTCTGTCTGCCTTTAACCATTTTTTTTCTTCTTCTTTTTTTTTAATTATCTTTTTCTTCCAGGCCCTTATCAACAACACAAATTTTCATGTACTTGTTCTCTTACCCTCCTCTGGGATATTGTAAGCTTCTGGAGAACAGAGACTGAGTGTTGTTTCTTACCATATCCACAAGCTCCCAAGTCATCCCAGTCACCTTGGAGGCTCCAGAGGAGAATGGATCAAATGATTGAATGAACGCTTGAGTTTAAACTACGGGCTCCTAAATCCTGGGGCTCACAGGGGCACCCCTCACCTATCGCATGCCTTGCTAAGTGATTGCCTGGAGCAGGCACAGTCTCCCTATTATAGTGGCAGCACAAACTCACTGCCCAGTGGTCTACCTGAGGCCAAGGCTCACCTTTTCCGGCTGGGGAACTGCAACTAATTGGGTACCTCTGGTTTCCAGCCAGGCCACAAGCTGGCAGTCAGGTGAAATGCTGCCGATGTCCCTGCTAGTTAAGCATCACTTTACTTAAGACATCTATTTCAAAAATAACTCCGGCCTCTATAGGTATGTTCTGTCCCTGTTTTACAGAGCTTTAGCAGTCCAAATCCTGTTAATGCGAGAGAGCCCTTTCACAAAGCCTTTGTATTGACTTGGGTCAGCTTAATCTCTGAGCTCATGGTCTGCCCCCGCCCCCCACCCCAACTTCGTCTTCTCTGCAGCTTTCGCGCTAACCCCCTTGTTTGCTCTCTCTCTGTCTCTCTTTTGCTTAGTTCTTTTTCCGGGTCACACGCTCTCCTCATTCCCTTTCTCTCCCTTCTGGGCTTCCTCCCCCCATTCCTACCTTCCACCTCCCATCATTCCCCCTCTCGTTGTGTGTGTCACTCTGTTTTTCTTCTTTTGCCTCAGAGAATGTAGGTAAAATTCCTGATTTTCTTTCCCTGCCATTGAATTCCAGGCAGAGGAGAAACAATTTTGTTCCCCATCTTCTCTCCCACTTCAGGTTGATCTAGTATCTAATACTAAGTAAAGTCTTCATAAAAACCCTCATCCATATAAATCTTCATGTACAAGCTGGTAATTTTTGGACTAATCACTGGTGTATCAACACATTGCTAGAGTTTTTTTATTTCTTTTTTCTTTCTCACCATTGATTTTCTGTTTATGAAAGTAATGCATGCTCACTGTGAAGCATTTGGGTAATAAAGAAAACCTAGGGTGACTTTAAACAGAAGGCTTCCCTGGTATAGCCAGAAGAGGATTTGGCTTTCAAGAGAATAATTAACAAAACTTGTTTCAAGAGCCCATTTATTGCAGAAAATAAGGGAATTACCTGTCTGAGGGAATGAGAAATGTTTAGATGGTGCCGACATTTCCCCCAAATGCACTGTGGTCCCAGAGTAATGACTTCTTTTATGGGAAAAGGAGGAGAAGCCGCCATGGTCCAGTGGATAGGGAACACTGCCGTGCGACTAGGCTTTCTTCACTTGCAAAAAAATGTGCACAGGTTTTTGCCTTTTAGAGAAAGCTGTCCAAGCACATCAGGGCCAGTAGGTGCCCTCTCTCGCGCCTTCTCTCTCCTTCTCTCTCTTCCTCAAACCCACCTTTCTCAAAGTCTACTCCGTAGAATAACTGGCACATGGGACGTTTTTTCCTGCCAAAGTGTTTCACGTTCAGAAAATACGGGAAAATATTCATGTCATTTTTGGCATTTCATGGAGCCAAATAATACACAAAGACAGTGGACCACTTCATTTTCTTGTCTCTAAAACCTATTTGACTCAGGAGTTCTTTTTGTTTGTTTTGCTTTTAAAGTAAGTCCTGCTATTAATCCTAAGATCTACTTAGACACACACACACACACACACACACACACACACACACTCTAAATCAAAGAAAATAAATAGATAAGCAAAGCTGTTCTTGTAGTCCTGCTTTGGGTGCAGTCTCTCTTGTTTGGAGCTTTGGCATTTCTGTTTTCCTCTGTGTTCCTGGAGGAGACTATGAAGGTCCTTTATTGCCAGGTCTGTGTTGGTCTTTCTCTTGTGTTACTGTTTCACCCTCATTTCACAGATGAGAATCCTAAAGTTCAAAGATTTAATGTGTGCAGTTTATTTAGGGCCACTTGGTTCCAGGAACCATGGTCCCTAGATGCTAAAATCCATAGATGCCTAAGACATTTATATAACATGTATATATGCATATATGCATGCATATGTATATTTGCATATAACCTATGCATATCCTCCTGTGTACTTTAAATCATCTCTGGAATACTTATAATACCTAATAAAATGTAAATGCTATGTAAATAGTTGTTATACTGTATCACTTAGGGGAGAAAGATAAGGAAAGTCTATACACGTTCGATACAGATGAAATTTTTAGGGTTTTGATCTGTGATTGGTTGAATCTGTGGATACACGGCCTGTGGGTGGAGAAGTTTGACTGAATGCAAAGAGAAATTTATGGATATATATGTAAGTTTCCTCAGAATCCATCCCAGGGCCTACAACATAGTAGGAATATTGGCATAATGCTGGGTTGGTGTCTCATAATGTCAAAGAAAGAAATTGCAGATGAAGGAGGTAAGTTGCAAAGTGGGTAGTTTACTTGAAAAAATAACAGAAGGACTAACCTTCTGCTAACTGGAAGGGATCCGGAAGTGAGTTGCTAGCAAGCTCCTGTCTGTAGGGTTTTAGGGCCTCTGAGAGAAAGTTGGCTTGACTGGCAGGTGTTTCTACCTCTTCCCCTCTCTTGCCAATCAAACCTTTCCATCTCTGCTGCCTGCAAAGCATTGGCCTGTCAATGTGCAGGATCACACGAGGTCAGTGTGAGCTTATCACAGAAGTGTTCGTGATCTTTGCAGAGCAGCTGGGACACTTGCACACGTCCCGGCAAGAATTTCTATTAATCTCTCTAAAACACCTGAGCCTGGTAGGGCTTTTCAGTCTTTTCCTTCACTCTTTTCTTGCATTGCCCATTTTTGGTCTTAGTTATAGGACCTCCATGTTGTTCTGCGGGCTCCAGTTCCTCTCTGGAACTGAGACTTTCTGCTTCCTGTCTCAGGAGCTTGATGGCAAATATTTAGTGACATGAAATGGAGAATAAATTCTACACAAACTATGCAAATGTCCCTGTGCATTCCCACTTCTCCTGCTTTGTTTTACTCCAGTGTCCATTGCTCTTGACCATGGAGTTACCTGTTTCTTATCTTGCAGAGAGTCTCCCCAAATCTGGATCCAAACTCCTTGGGATGGGGAAGGTCTTTAGATCATCTGTACAGTACTGTGCACCTCCAGTAGGTACTGAAGTAAAGATTTGGTGAAAGAGTAAATAATCCAATACAAATTTGGATCATTGCTTCTATTCTCCAAAAACTCCTCAAATTGCTTTCTTTATTCACCTACTTCTCTCTCAGGGGTAGTTAAAATCTACTTAGGGCTGTAAATAAAGGAAGTCTATATTCTTAGCCATTCTAGTGTAGCAAGTACTGCAGAGCCTTGGGCTAATGTACGGGGGCTGCCTGCATGGGAGGCACAGCTGCAGAGTCTCAGGGACAGCCAGGGTCAGCGTGTAGAATCACCTCTCGGCTGGCTGTCTCAGCCCTTACTTGCATGGCTCAACTCTACAGAAATCCAAAGTTAAAAAAATCCAACCAAGCCTGATGATGCTGGCCTATGATCCCAGCCCTTTAGGAGGCTAAGGCAGCAGGATCATAAGTTTGAGCCCAGCCTGAGAAACTTTGTGATTTAGTGACACTCTGTCTTAAAATAAAATATAAAAAACTGAACTGGGCATATAGCTTCATGTGAAGGCCCTGGGTTTGATCCTCACACACATGCTCACACCCCAAATCAAGATATCAGGTATCTGTCCCACCCACTAAAAACATACCCTACTGGGATAGAAAAAAATATTTCCATGTAACCAGTCTCCTTGGTGATGCTTTATAGACTGCTCTTTGAAGGTATGTGTGGATGTCAAAGAGATCTAGAAAGGTTGGGACCCCTGCAAAAGCCCAGGCTAGTTTGTATACTGGGTAGGATATTTTGGTTGGTACCTATGTAAGGGCAAAGTGTTTAAACGTGAATTTTCTTTAATCTTTGAGTCTGTGTGTGCAGCACCTTCCTGGCACTCCATACTTCCCAATGTTTGGGAAGCATTCTCTCTCTCTCTCTCTCTCTCTCTCCCTCCCTCTCTCTCTCTCTCATTCTCACACTTAACTCTCTCGTACATACACATACTCTCTTTTTCTTTCACACATGTACACACTTTCACACACATAGACACATGCAGTTCTTTTTTCTCACGTGCACATGTGTACACGTGTGCACACACACATACACGCCAGGCCTTTGGAACAGAAGGGCTTCAGCTATCCTGTGGTTTAGGAAGGCTGGTGGGGCCCAGCTCCTGGGCAGGGCCACCTCCTTTCTGTGGAGAGCCATCAGAAATGGGCATGGGACCTTCTGTGGAAAGATGAGAATAGATAACAGGCATTCTACCAAAATAGTTTCCCACCAGACTGGTAGACACTGAAGTGCACGCAGCCCTGATTGAATTACCACAGCCCCAGAACCACTTAATTCTGTACTGCTGCTCTGGGAGGTGGGGCCCAGGAGGGAAGGTGGACTGAGCCCCTCTCAGGCCAGAGACTCCTGGAGGATGGTCCTCCCAGCTTTGGGGGTGATATTGGTTGATATTGATTATGAAGCTGATTGCTCAAGAGATAAATTAAGGGATCCTTAAGAATGGGTCTGGTGACACCATCCTACTAATTTGAATTCAGTTTCCTAAAACCATTGTCAAAACAGTTGTTTAGCACAAACAGCTTGGGGATGGTAGGGTGTGCTCTGTCTTTAGAGAATAAAGGGAGGCTTTAGAGAGGGACAGACACTGTTTTATAATGAGGGTGGAGAGGTAGAGGAAAAAAGAGGAATCATGAAGAAAATCAGGGTCTGTTTAATAGCTAGAAACAGAAAGAGGGAAGGAGGAAGGAATAGAAGAAGGTATGAATGAATGAAGTAGGAAAACTAAAGACATAGTATAATACAGTAATTGGTATTTATACAGTTATAAAGTGGGGTCTAATATTAAAGTATTGATGAGTAAAAAATTAAAACTCCTTCCTTCCTTGGAGCATTTAATTTTTTAGACCCCACAGAATAAAGCAAACCATAATAGGTTGTGACTAAATCCATCCAGAGTAAAATATGGACATAGACCAGCTTCTCTGGGACTGAGTACCCAGAAAAAGAGAAGGTGAGTTGTCACAAGAGGAGAGTGTCATGCTCATGAGGGAAACCAGAGGACCTGGGAGAAGGACTGGAAGGAGATGGGAGTTGGGGTGTGTGCGGGCCTGGGTGCGGGTCGTGAGCTCTGAAGGTGACTGTGCTCCTTGGGCTGAAGGAAAAGGAGAAGCCAGGGCTGGGATTCAAGAATGTGGTCCAGTGGAGGGAAAGATAGATCAGCTGGCCTGGCCATTTGCCACGGGTGGGTTGCAGGGATGAGTGGCGAAGTCTGCAGAGTGGAAGGGAAGAGGAGTAGCAGTGGAAGCCTCTCCACTACACAGAGACTCCCTCAACCAGGAAAACTGTCGGCAAGGTGGGCATGGTACTCCTGGCAATACGAAAGCCCCGTCCTTCCGTATTTGAGGGACCCATGACCCTCTGCGCTCACAAGTAAATGGCAAGTTATTGAAGAAGCACCAAGCTAGAAGCTCACAGCTATTACTTTTGTGACCTCTAGCTACAAAAGCTAACAGGTGAAGATAGTCTAGAGACTCAAGGTGGGGAAAAAATGACATTTTAACATTTTTGTCAGGTAGGCAATTTAAAAATAAACTTGATTTCAATATAAACCATTAATACTAAAGGGTGTGCTATAACATTGCAAAAAAAAGCCTTCTTCTTGACAGCAGTTAAAGAAACAGGTTTGTTATTGGGGGGGTGTGTGAGGGATTTTATATAGAACAGGCATCTGCAACTGTGACAGCGGCCCCACCAAGCCAGTGAAAACAGCACACGACACTGCCTTGCAGAACTGACACTGTAACCTGTGTCAGGGACTCGCTATTATCCTAATATCTGCTTTGGATTCTGTCCAGTCCTATTAGCGATTCCCATGTTGATTGCTCTGTTACTCGTGAATGTTAATCGCTTCTAAATTTCTTTGGATGTTCAGATGCTTGGGAGAAAAAAAATTCTGACTGGCGAAGGTGTGAGTTTTATTAATGTGCAAGTAAACAAGAAATCTGTTTGGAGACCCGAGTGACGCGTCTGTGAGTCAAGATGTTACAGCCAGCTGATGTGGCATCTTTCTTGGCATGTCTGTCATATGTTGGTGCTGTGATGGTGGGGGTGGTGGAGCAGCTTTGCTATGGCGTGTTGAGTGTTCTCCAAAGCTGGTTTGCCTGTAGACAGATTCAGGCAATCAAATCCTTTCCTCCAGTATCCCTGCTTTGCTTGGTAGGAAACAGCGTCCTTGATAAACTTCGAGATAAGTTTGTGCTTAGTAAGTGCTCTGCAGGCAGGAGCTGTATAAATATGGATATGCTTTGGCCTATCACCTATTCATCGATCGTCATGGTTTCTGAGCTAGAAGCAACCTGAGAAGGAAGCGCCTTGAACGGCCTTCCTTCACTGTTGGGAAACAGAGGCCCCCAGAAATAGCAAGAGGAGAAGGCTACCGAGCTGCCCGCAGCAGAGCTGGCCTGGCAGTCAGGTCACCTGACTCAGGCCCCAGCAGCCAAGAGGAGAAAAATGATAAAAACTGACATTGACTGTACATCTGAAAACCGTTTCATTGAATGTTTGTGTAGTTTTGTTTGTTTTTTTGAGTTGAAAAAATAGGTTAGTACCCAAGTAGTGAAATTCATTTTTTAGATATAATTATAACATCCCGGGGAGAGAAAAGAAGAGTGTAAAACAAATGTAAAGACCCCAGTTTTGTATTGTGACTCAGTGATTAAACCGATGTTTGTGGTGTGTGTTTACTTAGAATTTAGCAGTGAGCAAAAGTGTCCCTGCTTGGTGGAGTGTCTATTCCAGAAGAGGGGGATGTGGGAAACTGATAAAGGGCCGGGCCACATGGTGTTAGGGTGTGGTGAGGTGAGGCTCACAAAGGAAGTGAAAGAACAGTGAGGGGAGCGGTGTGATGAGATGCAGGTTATTTGAAGGTGCCTGGGAGACCTCAGGGAGCCAGTATCTGAGCACAGATCTGATGAGAGGGATGGGGCAAACCATCACAGCATTGCAGCAAGATTGTTCCAAGCAAGGGAAAGAGCTGGAGGGACAAAGGTCGAGAGGTGGGAGTGTTGCAGAGGTAGGTAAGGAGGAGAGAGGGGGATAAAAAGATCCTCAAATCATGGGCATTGGTGAGACTTTGGGTCAAAGCGTCTCTAAGAGACCCATCTTTTAAGAGTCCACATAGTATGGTTTGCAACCAGAACCCAAACTCATCCTTTCTGAGAACATTCCCCAAAGGTGCTGCCCTTCTGAAAGAGGTGTCATCTGAGTGTTCAGAAGCCAATGGATTTATCTACAGAGTTTTTGATTGGAATGATGGCCATGGTACTAAAATCACCAGCTTTTGTATAAACGATAATTTTCTTGATGGTAGGAGCCATGCTATCTTTATTATTGTGTCCTTCAAGAAACCACATTCAATGATAACATCCTATGTAGTATTAAGTCCATAAATATTGATTATTTTTCAATGTATTAATAGATGTCCCGAGAGTGGTAGGAAAGATGGGATGTTCTAGAAAGGGCTGTTAAAAATATATTCTTCTAAAAATGGTGTTAGTGCAATTACTTCTGAAACATTCTGACTTCCTTGGAATATTTTTTAAAAGGCAAGTCCATATGCTAAAATGTGAACATAAGTATATAACAAACTGAAGAGTAGTAACATTATTTTCTGGCCAAATTTTGTTGGATGGTTGCATTTTGTCAATCTAAATTTTGTTCCATGTTTTAAACGGAATATGGGAAGTTTCTCCAACTCTTTCTCTGATATTAAAGCAATGTTGGTGTCTGGGCTTATAAGAATGTGGGGTTATATTTATCACTGTTTTACTTTGGGTGAAATGTGTTTATATCGTGGGAAAAATTACATGGGAAGTATCACTCCCTCAGGGAAAAGGGGTGGTGAAGAGGTATTATGTTTGGGATGCCCAAAGTTATAATTGTTATCTTCATCTTATTAGTGAATTCTCACCCCAATGGACCAGTAATTGATTTGTGTGTTGCACTTCTATATCCCCATCGACAAAGTGGGGATAACACAAACTTACCCTCTGCCTTTCAGGTATTTTGCGAAAATCAGTGAACTAATATTGGTAAAATTGGAGCCCCATGGATGAAGGGTACTTTGTAAGTATAACATATTATTGTCATGTTGTTTTCTGTTGCTCCGAAATGCAAGTACCAGATGTCTGTTCTTGCTGTATCAGAAATTCGCTAACACCAAGTTTTATACACAGATATTGATGATCTGACGTTGTTTGAGGAACTTAATATTTCTGAACTCTCTAGTATTTTGTCAGTATGTTGGATGTAGAAAAATCATCTGTCTCTGCAATAAATAGATAAAATTCATGCAATGTTTACTATATAATTTGGAAGAATACATGCCTATGTATTATGCAAAAATGTTGATTTTTAACCCTAGCTATGAATGTAAGGTGTTTTTATTCCTCTTCCTACAGTTTTCTTTCTGTTTGAATTTTATCTCACTTGTGTTTTGATCAGTTGGTGTCTCAGAGGACTGGCTGGGTTCACTGAGAGACTAATGTTTCACTGAGGTGAGCGATGCTTTGTTAATGACGAAAGCCAATTAGACATTTGGCCAAGTATTGTGTTCCCAGACCTGAAGCAGTGAGGCCAGCTGGAATGGGCAGCTTGGTGTGGATTGCCCCGTGTCAACTGGGTTACAGTCCCGTCCAAGTGGCTTGGGAGTTGCCTCCCTCTGTGGAAAGGCAAAGGCTGCAAGCCATCCAGCTGAAGAGCAGGGAAGGGATGGTGCACGTGACTGTTTCGCAGAAAAATTTTTAATTTTCTTTGGCAGGCCAATCTCCTGGAATTGTGTGTACCACAGTAGACTGGCAGCTATATGCCCAGTTATTAACCTATGGTTTCTCCTTTTTTAAAAAGGAGTGTAAATGATAGTCTTTAAAAACTTCCAACAAAGAGGGAGTTTAGAACTCACTGAGACCCATTTTAATGAGTAGCTCTTGGACTCATGGGGAAGTGGGATGGGTCTTTGTCTGTTGACCATTTCTGGGGACTCTGTTTGATGCATGTCTGAGAACCTCTAGAGGCAGAAAGTCTGTTAGTGCAGCATTTTTTCTCAAGTTGAACCCAGATCCACCCTGTGCATCTCTACCCTGGGTCCTAATTTTGCTATCCAGATCTGTGATGTCACTTTGGCAAAGTGACACCTTGTCAAATATTTGGTGGCCCCTCCTGGGTCCCTTTGCAATGATGGTTTTGTTGGATGCAGTTCTCCTGAGAAGGGGAGCTCATTGTTGTGATTTCCAGAGTCTCTGTCCCTTTGGAAAGTTCTCATTTGTCTATATCTTTCTTAACAAGCAGCACTGAGATTCTGCCTTCTCCAGGCCCCTTTCTGCATCTCAGAGCCAAGAGGCCTAATCAGAGGTGGAAGAGAATGACCTCAGAAGGAGTCGCCTGGAATCGCGGGTGCTCATGGATTGGTCTGAGTAACAAGACAGCCAAGCCCACATCCCCCTGTGAGGTGCAGATGATTGGCAGGGAGAAAGTTGTTTTGCTTAATAATACAATCTGCTTGCCTCCCGTAGACACAGCAGTAGCCTACTAATTCGTTAGAAGTGAATTAAGGTTGTTTACTGATGTTTTAAAGTAACTGTCAGAGTGAAAAAAAAGTTCATACTAAATGAGACCACTCACCTACTTCAGAGTTGCTGTTTATTTTAAGCTGAGTGCATAAATAATATATTGAGATACGAAAGGTGATTTCAAGCATTAGAACACGAAGCCTCCTGTTTACTAACTGTCACTGGGCTGAAGAGAATTTAAGCAGCTCTGAACCTTTTTGTCTGTGGATGCAAGGCATGAAATTAACTTTCATTTCATAGTTAGAAGAAATCATGATTAAGGCGTGCTTGTTGTCGCGTCTCCCGCTGACCGGGGTCTCTTTTGCTACGCAAGGCGAGTGCTGGAGAGCATTTTCTGTGTCTCATTAGAAACAAGACCCCCTTCCTCCCCTCCAAAATAAGCAGGCCTGTCTGGACCACTGAGTCTTCTTGCTTCGGATAGAAAGAGGGATCCTGGAAATAAATACACTGGGACTCAAGGTCAGACTGCTGCAGCCCTGTCCAAACTTATTGTTCGTCATCTGTAGAATGGGAGTAGTAACATCTCTGCCACTGCTTCCCAGGAGGGCATGAGCCCTCTAGGCAGTCATTGTTAAATGACTTTAAGACGTACCAGGTGTCATGGTTGAAGAGGACCAGGTAGTAACTTTTAATGCTATTAAGGCTGTGTTTGAAGTGATTTACCTTTGCTAGCTCGTCTCAACCCAACTCTCCTGTGGTGGGAGCTTTATGATCCCATTCTTACCACTGCTGGAACGGAAGCCCGGGGAAGCTGTCATCTCACAGCTAAATTGCCACAAACCTGAGAATCAAACACAAGCCGCTTGGGGCGCAGGTTCAGTGTTCTGTACTACTACTCATTTTGAGAGGAAGGCCAGGGTTACTTATATATAATCGTGCCTCTTAGTCATGCACAAGTAAACGAAATGTCATTTCTAAAAGTCTGGACCTAAGTCAGGCTGAGACATTGCAAGTATGTCATTGCCATCAGCAAGAAGGATTCCTATTGGACAAGGATGTAGCCAGTTGTATGGATTAATTATGTTTTATGTGACAAGCGCCTGGTGATTCTTAGATGAAAAGGCCCTAAATGAAAAGACCTATTACTTGTAATGCTTTCAGAAATAAGAAACTTGATTCACTTTTTGTCTCCTTAAACTTGAAAGTGTAAGAACCTATTGGAGAGTGTATGAGAGTGTTCGGGAAGGAGTAGAAAATGTGTGGGATGTATAATTTTGCATGATTACATTTTATATTTGCCAAAGTGACTGAGGCAGATAGAAGTGCATGATAGTATTGCAGAATGCCTATTTCAGATGTTTTGATAGAGTGCTTTGGGTTTTACAGTCGGATAGGTGAACCTTTGGGATAAATCCTTATTAAGCAAAGAACACGAATCTATGTGTGTTCATACCATTGAAAATATGTAATTTGTGCAACTGCTTCTTAAATTTTATTTATACTATATTTATTTGAATTTTAAAAGAGAAAAGAACTGAAGGTGATTTGTGGAAACAAAAGTGATGTGAATTTGCAGCCTTCTTTCCCCCCGACATATACTCATTTTGATTTGGGGTCAGACTTAAGACGTGGAGTAGCAAGAGTGAGGGTCGTGCTTGCTTCAGATTTCTGAATGAAGCAGTCCAAAAATAGGACCATTTCCATAATCCCCCCAAAATGCACGATCTCCTGAGAAGCAATCAGCCGGAGGAAAGAATAAATTCTGTGCTTCCAAATTGCAAAAATCTCAGCAACGGCTGCTGTGCTGTATCACTTGTTAATACAATAAGATAATTGCATATTAAATACACTATGGAATTTCAATAATTGGAAACTTTGTTTTCTCATCACAATCTGCAAGTTGCTGATGCTGAAAAGCCTGCTTGGTGTTTGTGGGGGCCAGGATGGTCCTACACCTCAGGTCCTGTGCAGTGCTCGGCAGCTCCTCTGGTGGTTCAGAGACACTTCCTTTCCAGGTTATTTTTAGTTGGTTGTATTTAGACAAGGGGAAATTAAGCAGGAAGTCTCAAAAGGTCTGACTTGGCTGCCCAGGCCATGGGAGTTGAGGATCATTTTGCTAAAAGCGTCTCTAATGTGATCTAGATGGTTCTGTGTAGTAATGAGGGCAAGGCAACTTAGGGGGTATGTGGTGGTCAGACCTGGGAGCACCTTTGTGGACAGTAGGTGTGACAGTGCTTAGGGGGGACCTCTCTGGGCACAGAACTGGGGCAGCCTCTTTCTCTGTCTGAGATAGTAAAAAAAGTGGTAAATGTCTCCTCTTTGCCTACATGTATGAGGAGAATCCTAGCACTTCCATCTTTGGGTAGGTGCAAAACTTAATTGAGTTAATATATAGAAAGGGCTTAGAAATATCAAGCAGACTGCGAGCATCCAGCAGGTATTAGGCCAGCTAGGGAGAAGTCTCATATTCCCATATACTGTGGCAAACCTTTGAATAAGGACAAACAAGTACATTTAAAGTTTTACTCATTCAAGACGTTTATTAGTCAGGGATGGTGGTACAGGCCTATAATTCTAGCACTCTGGGAGGCTGAAGCAGGAGGATTAAAAGCTTGAGCCCAGCTTTGGCAAATTGGCAACTTGGCTGACTGTCTAAAAAATAAATAAAATAGGTAAAAAGGATTAAGGATGTAGCTCAGAGTGAAGGCTCTGGGTTCTATGCCCAATACTGGGAAAAAAAAAATAAAAAAACAACTATTGAATGCTTAATATATCACCATTCTGAATGTCAGAGAAACAAAAATAATATCCAATTTCTGTCCTGTTGTATTTCAACTGAATTAGGAAATTCGATTGAAGATGATGATAAGTGATGGTGTGATGACATTAACATTGACATACTCAGCTGCAAGGGTCTGATGGGTAGGAAGGTATCTGAGTAGACCCTGGCTGGTTATTGGTGACCCCATATCTAACACATACAAAATGTGGCCTCAGGGTCTTTGGTTTGATAGTTGAAGCAGTTTACTAGTAAGGAGTATTTTCCCAGTACAGTGTAGTTACTTAACTTCTTGGGGCTCAATCCATGTACACAGAGTAAGCGCATCCATGAAGCCATGGATAATAACCCTGGCTCTAAGCGTCTTGTCTTTAGGAGTCAAGAACAGACTCATTTGCAGTTGCTGGGTACTGGAGCCGGCACTTGGTAAGTGAGGTGCACGAGGTGTCACGCAGGGCTGCACAGGTGCTTCTGTAAACTCTGTGCCTTAGCTGCCTCACCTGTCTCCCTGTGATTCAGGTCCTGTTGGACACACTGGTCCCACATGTACCTGTGTTTCACAATACTTTGTGATACATCTGTTTGAAATCCTTTCCTCAAATTTTATTTTGAAGAACTCCCAACCTATAGAAAAGCTGAGTGAATAGTCCAGAGGATGCTCGTGTACCTTTCACTCGTGTACAGAAGTCACCACTGCTCTGTCACTCTCACTGTGCTCTGTCTCTATATGTGATGCTGAGTCATGTCCTAATTCCCTTTCGAAACCATACAAGTTCCCATCTTCTGTATCTGGAGCATCTAATGTTACCTTTATTTTCTAAATTCTAAATCTCAAACTTACAGCGTTTGTGGAAGAAAAAGCCAAAGGGAGCATTGCTTACATAGGGAATATTGTTTACATTTTTTTTCAAGTTTAAAGACTA
Organism: Ctenodactylus gundi; assembly: GCA_004027205.1. Taxonomy (NCBI): domain Eukaryota; kingdom Metazoa; phylum Chordata; class Mammalia; order Rodentia; family Ctenodactylidae; genus Ctenodactylus; species Ctenodactylus gundi. Next base: position 96,791 of record PVKB01004485.1, read on the forward strand.
TTGCTTGAGTCCTATTTTTAGACAATTACTATTAACATATTTAGAATATGGGCAGTGTAAGATGCCTAACACTTTTTGAGGTGAGAAAGTGAGGTTCTTTTTGAAAAGGCAAATTCCCTTGACCATTATTTTTCTGACAGTCTTTCAAAAGTAGAAGGTATCCCAGTGGTAACTGTAACTACAATTATAATTTATACTAGTGAATATGATGAGATCATTACTTTTCATGTTAAGAATATTCACTGTAAGGAGTGATGTTGCAAACATGATATAGAGGCTGTATTCCACATTTGGTGATATGGTTTCAAATAGAAATGAGTATACACTTGATTAGGGACTAGATTAAAAAATTTACACGAAAAATTCTTTTCCTGATAATACTCTCTGTCTATTAAAAATAAGTTATCTGCACAACAAATGTGACAAGATTTGCCAAATGTTGCACTATCTCAGTGGTTTTGGCAATGCTGTCTGGGGAAGCCCAGGGAATTTGGGGAAGGGCATCTAGGCCACTGTAGGCGGTGGTGACAGGCTCTAAGGAGATAGTAAACTCGAAATGGAAAGCCGGTTCCCTCCTGTGTTCCATCCAACACCTACAATAGTACGTGTTTTACATTGGGCATCTGCTTAAGAATCAGAGGTCAAGAAAGCATTCAAATCTGAAAGGAATTATGCTGCAAACCACAGCATTAATGGGTAGAAGGAGAAATGGTAGAAGTTCCTCCAGCAGTGTGAGCAGGCAGTACAAAGGCATAGCTGTCAAGTTGAAGGGTGGGAGAGGTCAAAAGAAACCATGAGAAGGCAACACAAGAGCTCGCTCCCTGCTGAACTGGGACTGTGAAGCGGTGTCAGATGCCTTTCCATACCCTAAGGCAGCAGTTCTGAAACTTGACTGATTCTTGGTCTTTAACCTGGAAGTTCCTATTGGGAACATCTGGGGGTGGGGCTTGGAAGTTTGGCTTTTCACCTGCCACTCTGTACCACTCAGGGAACATTGGCCTACGGTCATGGTTGCACCCCAGAACGTTACAGGATTTGGTGTTGATAAAGATGACCACAGTTGTAAAGAAAATGTCTCTTTGGGTTCAGTAACTCCCTTTCCAGTGCAGGGAAGTTTTAGAATGGTTTACTTCAGAATGCTTAAAACAGAGTTATCCTGAAGCATAGGAAAGAAAGACAAACAAATGAGTGAATAATTTAGTGTGTAGTAAGTACAGTGGGAGAGGTTGGCTCCATGGAGAGGACAGAGTGTGTCCAGCTGGATGCTCTGACGGGCTGCCGCTTCCGGCTGAGGTCTCATGGGTCACTTGGGTAGTCACAGGCCTGGCGTCAGATGAGCTTGAGTTTGAATTCTGATTCTTCAGGCTACAACATGTACAAGTTTAGGAAAGTCACTTACGCTCTTTAAGACTGAATCTTTCTCATAGAGCAGATGAAGATTCAGTTAGGTGATGTATGGGAAAGACTCAACACACCACCTTCTAAGTAATAGATACTCAGTAAATATAAGAGTGGACATAGCTACTCATATTTATTGAAGCTGTGTCTACTCTTACATTTATTGAAGATGGTCCTAAAAATGGGCAGGGATGAGCATGTTGTTTATTAACTTTGGTTTTGATTTTGGTTGGGGCAGGGGAAGGGGACCAACAGACATCTTAGAAAACAGTAGCAACATAAGCAAACTTTGAGGTAAGGGATGGTCTGTGCTTTTGTGCCTAGTTTAGTGTTTCCAAAAGTATCGTCCATCTAGAAGATTCTACATGATTCAAATGTTTTGCAAACATTAAATTAATCTTCATGGTGACTCTGTGAAGTAGAAATTATTTACTCAACGGGCCATGAAACCAAGACAAGGGAACTTAAATAATTTGCCCATATTTACATAGCTAGTAGAGGCAGAGCCAGGATTTGAATGCATTCAGCATTCGTACTACTCCTCGCTATGTTATTGTATGTCAATAGTAATAATTATGTAAGTTAGGCAAAGAGAACTTGCTCAGTAAAAACCATGGTGCCTAGAGGAACAGTTAAATTTTGCAAAGTTACTTGATCTAAGTAAACTGTATGAATAACAGTAGGCATGGTGTCAGATAGGGATGAAAATCTTGGAGTGGTCCCCATGTGACTTTGCCTGGGGAACGGTGGGGGTGGTGAAATACAGAATGGCAAGGATAGATTGGGGACACCAGGGGAGATTGTTGCCTCCAAATCACTGTTATATGAAACATCCACAGAACCGTTGAATTCTGAGGAAGAAGCAAGCAGGTTTGCCCTGTGTGGGAGCTGAGGCCAGGGAAGGCCTTGTAGTTATTGAGCTCATTTTGTTTTCTGATCCCATGGGAAATGGCAAAAATCCTTCCTTAGTACTGGGCATGATAGTTAGTGCAGGCCTGTAATTCCAGTACTCTGGGAGGCTGAGGCAGGAGGATCACATGTTCCAGTCCAGCCTGGGCAACCTATCAACTTAGCAATAGTCTTTCCAAAAATTGAAAAACAACAATAATAACAAAACAATCCCCTTGTGGGCTTTACTGTCTGTTGCTTGGACAGACTGAGACATAGTGCTAGTGATTGCCAGTTTTCTCTCTTCTTGCCCCAGCTCCTCTTTCCTTTTTTTTTTCTTTTTTATTTCCTCCTTTCCATTTTGATTACACATGAGGAAAAATTTCAAAGAGGCTGTGTCCGAGAATGCAAATGCCAAGTGCAATTCAGAAGGGAGAGATTTTAATGCTCTAGATGGTATTTTAATTTACCTTGAGCTTTCCACAGAGTGGTTCCTGTGTCTGCCCTGTATCCCTCCTTTAGATGTGGTCAGAGAAATCCAAAAGCCCAGATAATCCTAAACCAAGCTAGGCTTAGACTCTTATATTTGCAGCAGATTTACCTTCCTAACAACCTGTTTGAGGCTGATATTAAGATGGGTTTGCATTCCCTGAGCAAATGATCAAGGTATTAGTTCATAAATTGCAGGAAAGAAGCATGTAACCACCCACTCCTGGGTTAGGAACGGTGTGTTAAGTCCACAGCCCCCAAGACCAGGATGTGGGATGCCTGCCCCAGTCCTGCCTGAGTCCACAGTCCTGCCTGAGTGGTGCTGGGCTCTCATGTCTAAATGTCGCCATCCTCATTATCCAGCTTTGCCATTTCCTCTACCTTGTCCTCATTACTTAGCACTTTGCCTGACATGTGGCCCATTGCCTAATGAGTGACAGCAGCCATTCAGTATTTCTTAATTCAAATTATGTCAAATATTTAGTGCACACCTACTATGTGCATTGTGCTAGCGGCTTTCGTACTGTTTGATCTCACAGCAGACCTCTTCATCTGTTGACCAGAGGGAAACCAGTGCTTAGGGAGGTAACATGATTGTCCCTGAGTCACGTGCTCTTGGCTCTACATGATCCAAAGTTTGATATTTCGTCTTCAGGCTCAGTTTTCTATTTTCTTGATACTACTTTTCCCTGCCTTGCAGACACTGAGTCAGTTTCACTATTAAAGTGGCTTTTCCTTACAACCCATTCCCCCAAAGTCTTACTCACCAACCTGCAAGGGGACAGGAAGCTACTCTTGTCTGAGTGAAAATAGAGAATTCTGTCCTCACAGCCAGAGGCCCTGAGTTTTATCAAAGGCCACTGCCTAAGGTGAGCCCAGGAACGGAGTAGCACTAAAGTGTGCTGCTGGGGCCTCTGGTGTGAGCACCACTGTAGAGGCCTGTGTAGGTACTTCAGACGCTACTCTGCAGATTAAAATAGTTGTCAAGTGACTAGAAAATTGAATTGGTTAAACCTTCTGGTTTTAGATTGTTTTTAGAGATAGAGAGTAACTCTATGATTTTTACTTGTCACAGGCTAAAAAAGAAAAAAAAAGTAAGAGTGAAACTTCATAGCTATTTTTCTTCCCTGTATGTTCATAGAGGTTATTTATATCTGAGAAGTTTCCATTGGGATTTAGCTCAGGATATAGACTTGGCAGGGTGGCTTCTGCACTCCGTGGTGACATGTGACAGACTGCAGGCAAAGTAGGATGGATTTCTAATATCTAGGTGGATGAATTTGGGGGCAAAGTATTGGGATCGGACTGTATTATGAAATGGATTTATGGATCTGAATCTAAAGGCAGCAGTTGCCTGTCAATACAAGATTTGTATCAATAACATTTGATAAATTAGGTCTCTGACCCTTTGCAGTGTTTGCTTTATCAACCCCACTTGGCAATAACAATAAAAGACTCCAGGTGGTGTACTGTGATGGCTTATTGCACTCGTCATGTGCGTGACTGACCTGAGGGCTCGGTGCTGGGATCCTGCACATGTTGTCACCTCCCAGAAGTGCACTGCTGTGCCCGACTTCCTCCCCAGCATTAGACCTTCCTTCGCTCAGCTGCTTTTCAACAACAGCCTCACGCATTAACCTTGAGACGCTGTGCCCATGATCTAGGGAACGTCTTCATTTTCCAGATGAAGAAATTAAGAAACTGAGAGGTTAAATGAACTGCCCAAGGCCACATGGTAAATCTCCAGTTCAGCTGGGTTCCGGACAGAGGTGTCGTGGTTCCATGGTGAGGGTATGACATTTCCTTCTTTGTTGTTTCAGAGTAAAAGCAGCTGAATTTGCAAAAGCTTGCTGACAGTGGGCTTTTTTTTCTGAGGCATGGTAAGGTGGACATCTTGTCTCTGAGTCTTTAGGGCAGAGAGTTCCTGTCCCTGGGTAGGAATTAGAAAGGTCCCTGGAGTTTTGGCAGAGAAGGTGGCTTTTTTTTTCTTTTTTCTTTTTTTTTTCTATGCCCCACTGGATGCTAGCTTTATGGCACAGGTATCTTGGGGGCAACTCTGTGTCTGGCTGGATAGAGGTGAGATAGTATGGGCAACACAAGTAGAAATCAAAGAAATGGTTCTGCCATCTAAAGAACCTACAGTTTAATTGATGGGAATGGTTGAATGACAATCTGCTATCCCCACGTCCCTTCATTTGTGGGATGGTTAAAAAAATGGAAAATAAAGCAGGCATTGTGACTCTGCTCACAGGAGCACACCCACAAAAACAGTATGAAAGAATTGAAAGTGCTACCTGAGGGTACTGCATACATTTACTCAACCAATGCTGGCCACTGCCCGAAGTCAGATGAGCAAAGGTCTTTGGGATTGGCAATCCATGTGTGTCCCATGTAGCTGATAATAGCAGGCTGATCTCTTATGTTACTATTTTAAGCATCTTCTAGAATTTTGGATTAAAGTCACTTTGTCATCACTGTGATGATAAGTTGGCATAGAAAACTAAAAGTAGAGTTATCTTGAGAAGTACAGCAAAACCTTTAATAAGCCAGAGTAATTGGAAAGTAAGTGGAGTTTCAGATTCTCTAGGGAAAATTCCAAAACTTTATTTGTTGAAAATATAATCCCCAAAGTCATATGCTAATAATACTTAAGAGGTGAGACCTCTGGGTGGTGCTTGGGTCATGAAGGCTCTGGCTGCATGGATAGATGGGTCCGTTTGTGGATTAATGGATTAATGGATTATCGAGGGACTCGCTTTGTTATAAAAGGGGCTCTCTCTGGCACGCTTGCTCTATTTTACATGTAATGAATGCTCTGAGACTCTTCAGAGAGCCCCCATCAGTAAGAAGCTTCTCACCAGAGGTAGTCCCACAGTCTTGGACTTCCCAGTTTCCAGAACTGTAAGAAGCACATTTTTTCTTTATGCACTACCTAGCCTGAGGTATTTAACTATAGTGACAGAAAATGAAGGAAGCCATTCCCCAATCCATATTCTCTAAGACAGGGGTCCCCAACCCCTGGGCTATAGACTGGTACCAGTGCTGGTTTTGAAGGACCAGGCCACTGGGACAGAGGAGCAGCTAGCAGGAAGTAAGCAACTAGCGTTTGATCTGACGGAGGTGAAGCTTCACTTCCCACTCCTCCTCCTGCTGCTGACAAGTTCAAAGCTGCCCTCCACCAACCTACTGCAAAGTAAGTGCCTTCCTCCCGCCTCCTTGGAAGGAATGGTCTTCAACTGAACTGGGCCTTGGCATCAAAAAGGTTAGGGATCACTATTCTGTTCTGAGGCTCAAAAAAGAAAGCCAATTTCACCCGAAGGTATTATTAGAGTAGTACAGACTTCCCCCAGAGATTCAGGCCTAATTGTTTTGACTCACAAATCTTTTCTAGTAAGGAGCCTGCCTTTTCTTATAAGCACCCTAACAACTGAATTGTAATCTTTGTTTCTAATAAGCAGGTGGCCTGTGCCACACACTTTGAGAAACAGTGTCGGAACGCTGGCCCTGAGCAGACTCTCAGTGGCGTGGGAGGAGAGTTTGTGGTTAGACAGACTACCCCCCCTCCCCCACACTGCTCCGGGATTGATTGGCTTGCTGGTGGCTTTCAGTCATACAGTCTCATAGAAAATACAGACCATGTGTCTTATCCCAAGTTGAAGATAGCAAGTGTTCATTGAAAACATTCCCGTTAGACCCCAAGGTCTGAATGAGAACAAGGGTAATACAGATCACAGAGAACTGCATTTATTATGGAAGCTGTTTTTTGTGATATTAGGGAGAATTTATTTCATGTAAAGAATATATTATTTCTTTGATATCAGATTATAAGACATCTGTGAGAAAAAACCCAGTACTACCAGCAAATTATCACATTGAAGTTCTTCATCTAGCCACTTGTACACCATACGAACAAGCACTCTGAAATCTTTGGTTGTTCTGTCGAATAGAGGAATTATTCACAGAGAGCGTTTTCATTACCTTCAGAACAACAGCAGCACCGTGACGAGCATGTGTGCGCGCATGGCTTGTGGGTGCGGATCGACAAGCAAGCTAAGAACTAATAACAGAACAACAAATTAGCAACAATTTAATTAAGCACAATTTCTGTCAAAGGAGCTAAATAGGGATATGATTACATAATTACATGTAAAACTTTAAGGCAACAGCGAGCGTATTTTTTTTTTTTTTTTTTTTTTTTTGCTACTCTTATGTTCACTGCCATATCCTGCCAGTGTCCGGCAGCTGTTTTTTGAGCTGCCAAGCTGGGTCGTGACTTGGGCCAAATCTTTTCTGAGGGAATGGTCTGTGAGAGCTGGCAGGCGGTCAAGCTGTGTGTGGTCCTGTACCAGCAAATGAGTAAATCAGAGTTATAAGTTGCAAATGTGCCTCAAATTAACTTCTGCATAGTAGGGAATGAACTTGGCATAATTTAAAGTCCAACGCAATGACAGCTTTCTCTGGCAGCGGTGAAATCTAAGAGATGAGAGGATACGAAGGCCTGGTGGGTCTCAGAGCTTCCCTAGGGTCTGAACTCGGTGTACTGTGCTTAAAATGTCACATTCCAAGAGCGCCTGGAATTACCAGGCTCAGTGTCATATCGCACTGTGGGCTCTGTTCACATGATGCAAGTCCTTGCTTATCTGACCAGACCTAAAATAAGACACTCCGATGCTTTATTTATGAGCTCAGGGCCACCCAGGCCCATGATGTAAGTAACCTTGGGGTACACGGCATTTGATCACTTCGATTCCTATTAACTACCTGGTTCTAAATGGGGAAAAGCATTTACCCAGCACACTGTGTTATTCATGAAGACGCAAAGCAGCCTTCGTGCTGTCACTGGGGCTGATTTCCGTGTAATGCGATCCAGCTGTTGTAGGCTGTGGATTATTGGTTTCTAATGTTGGTTTTCTCCTCTTTCACTTTTTCTTTTCACTCTCCTTTTCTTCCCTTCTCTTCCCCTTCCTTCCCTTCCCGTTTCTTTCTTTCCCACCACTTTTTAAATTTCATTCTTAAAAATTATCATTGGCAGCCAGGTTCAGTGATTCAGGCTTATAATTCCAGCACTCTGGGAGGCGGAGACATGAGGATCACAAGTTTGGGGTCAGCCTAGGCAGCTTAGTGACTTACTAAATTCTGTCTTGAAATCAAAAAATAAAAAAGGTGGAGGATATACTTTGGTGTGAAGGTCCTGTGCTTAATTCACTGTAGCCCGTCCACCCCAAACATCCACACAGAACAAACCCTTGGCTATTTCAGACACTGTTAAGCACATAACTATGTACAACAAAGTTATGAGCAGTTCCTCTTTTCTACACAGAAGGTCAGCAGTTGGCGGCAGGGAGCCCGCTGACATAGTGATGGAAGCATCCTGTGCAGAGGTTCTTAACGTTGGCACATTAATATTTCAGACCTGAGAGTCCTTTGCCATGCACGCTGTCCTGTGGGTTTTAGGGTGTTCAGGGCATTTCTGTCCTCTCTTTGCTAGATGCCAGCAGCTTCTATCCACTTGTGACAACTGCAGATGTCTGCAGACAGTCTCACATGTCCTCTTGGGAGCAAGTGTGCCCCTGCTTGATTCAGTGTGACAGCTTACTGGGTCATTGTTAATGGGACATCTCACCAACTCACTCTGAGACTGTGCAGATGTGGTTATCAGATCCGGGCTTGGAGGCAGAAAACCAGGTTGCGAATCCTGGCTCCTGTGATGTTGGGTGAGAATTTAGCTGCTCCAAGCTTTACTTTTTATTTTTTGTATATGTAAGTAGGGATAATAATGCACAGCTTAAAAGGCAGTTGGAAACCAGTGAACTGCTCCGTATAAAGCGAATAGCACATAATATCTTCTCAGTGATTGAAGATTAGATTATGTGACATGATATACAAAATATTATAATTGTCAACTTACATGTGCAGAGAAAAGTGAGAGTTTTGAGCACCTTTTAACATAGGTTGCTTAGTTCTGGCTTTCTCCTTTTTCCCTCTAATCCCACCACCTGTCCATTATCATATTTTGAAATAGATTAATAATGGCCTGGCCCATACGATTTTGAGAATGAATAAAGAAATGTTGAAAGGTGTGGAAGTGTCATGTAGGGAGTATCACTTAGAAGGCCCCATAAAGAAGCATGGGTTTTCTATTCAGTTTCCTGAATGCGAAAATAAGAAAGATTGAAAACGAAGAAACCGTAGCACACCACCGATCTGAGCCCCACGCACCTCGCTTGACAAGTGCCAAATCTACCTTACGTCTTTTGTTTTAGGAGAAAGCAAAATCACTCTCCTTATTCAGGAACGAGGGTGACAAATGTTAACTTTGTTTTCTTAGGGAACAGCTGAGAAAACAGTCAAAATGATTTCATGCGACTGGCAGAGTGTTCTGCCTGGCTCTTCAATGTCCGAGTCCCTTTGGAGCTGTATCTCAGTCTTAACATGAGGGCCAGGCTGAGGAAGAAGGTGTTGGAAGCGTAAGCAGGCTGTGATCTGTGATGTCGGCTTTGGTCTTCATGCTATGGAGCCTGTCGTGGCTGCTACCCGCCAGTAATGATGGCACAGAAAGCCCGTTCTTCCTATTGGTCCTGAAACTCTCCTGCACAGACACATTTCTGAAGTTTCTATGTCTTCCCTAATAGTTGAGTACATGCTAGGTCATGTTAGCTGTGACTTTACTGGGGATAAACATAGTAGAATATGTTTGACTACATAAAGAAGCAACAGTGAGTGAAGTTGCTGTTTAGAATTGCTCATGTCCCCAGTCATTTTCTTTGCCCAGAGTGGAATATTATTTATAAAATGCCGCTTCCACGGCTGTCAAATGTTGCATGTTTGAAGTTGTACAGGTAAGACATCTGGATTGAGGCCTGAACCTTTGCCTCTTCTTTGTGCTGTGGAGTGTCCCAGTGGCCAAACCCAGGGCTTCTTGTGAATAGCCGTCCCATAAAACTGGATGCTTAACAAGCCTTGAGCTGTAGATGGATTTAGGGCGATAGAAGAACAAACAAATTTCACCCCAAGGTGACTGAATTTCCAAACTGATCATGGGTCCAAAGGGATTGAGAATATTTATGATTGGTTAAAAAGGTTGTAGAATAATGTATTTGAGCTTTTTAGGAATAATTTCTCAGAAGAATATTTGTTAGAACCAATGGGGTGGGGCGGTCGGGGTGATCACAAGGGTAGGCATCTACAGAAAGAATTCCAGCAGAATTAAGGGGAATCTGGCTACTAGCAGACAAAGAGCCCAAGCTCTTGAAGCATTTTTTTCCCTAACTAATGTTTTGTGTTTCTGTATGTTTATGCACATATGTGTTTGATACTGGAGACTGAAACAAATGTTTTTTCATTTAGCTACATCCCCCAGCATCTTTTTTTTCCCCCTTTACTTTTAAGACAATGTTCTGTTAAATTGTGAAATTGCTCAGGTTGGGCTTGAGTTTACAATCCTCCTGCCCCAACCTCCCACCGTGTGTGCCACCAACCTGGTTGCATTTTTATTATTGTTACAAAGGGATGTTCTAGGTTTTTTTGATAAGCCTCTTGTGATCTTTTCTGAAACAATGATTTAAATATTTAACATCATTTAAGTATAGAAATGAATCACAAACGTTAGAAAAGGGCTGTTACATTATAAAATCTGAGACAGAAAAAGTATTCATGAAAGAATGTGTCAAGAATATATTGACAAGAATCTGTCTTGGCCCTTTCTGGAAATTGTAGTAGGTTAGTTTTGCGGCTACACCTTCCCGCCGCCCCCCAGCAGCACGGAGAGTTTCTCCTGTATTCTCATGTATCTATGTCCTGGATGTGCGGAGGGTGTGACTGTTACAGGCCGCGCCATCATGGGCCCCACAGCTGGCTGAGTCTGCTCTCGTGGGTCAGGGGAGGTGCCCCACGCCTCTCCAGCGTGTCCCTCCTGGGAACCGACTTTGCTGAAGGGCCTTTTGCTTCCCTCCCCGCAAGACGCAGAAGCAAGCTGCCTCCAGGGTCGACTGTGTCTGACTAACTTTACTTCTCTGCTAGAACCGCCTCCGTTTGAACTACTGTCAAGGCAAAATTGCTTTATCTCCTAATTCTGATGATATTAGCAAATACATGTAATGGGAAATAAAATTAATCAGTTTGTGCTCATGAAATTGCCTCCTGTTTACCTCAGCCTTGTAGCGATTTCCCCCCTCCTACAGGGGTTATTTTAATTAACAGCGTGAATTTTTGGTAGTTTAATTTATTTTATGATTGTGTAAAAATACTCCTTTGTAAGGGTTTATATATAACTAGCCAGCTAATTAGCAGTAATATTTTAACAACAGCTGTAGAAGCAGGGAGTCCCATGAAACATGGCTTCTCCCTTCAGACTGCCAAGATATTTATTGGTGCCTTTTCTTATCAACTACGGCTGAAGGCAACAAAGGAGTGTAGTGTGCACATCAGATAATTAAAAGAGAAGCCAGCATTCAGGTCCCCCTGTTACCTGCCACACATGAGTTCCAGAGGACTTCCATGTCTCCAGGACTCTGATTTAGGACACTTTCTCTCTTTGGTGCTGACTTCTTCCCAGTTCTATTATATATTCTATTATATATCCTTCATGGGCCTCTGTGTAAGATACATATTTCTGGAAAATTATGGGCAGTCTTTTAAGGGTATTAACTTGAGCTAATAACTGTCACCAGCATTTATACTATACTCTACATCTATGCAAAGTATTTTAATATAATGAGATTCATTTTATATTCTTTTAACATATTTGAATTCAAGTGTAAAAACTGGGGAGAAATCTCAAGTGTAGGAGTCCAAGAGATGAAGAAATACAGGGACATGAAAGGAGAGTGAGAGAAAGGAGGGGAGGAAGGGAAGAAGGGAGGAAGAGAGGGAGGGAGAGAGAGAGAGAGAGAGAGAGAGAGAGAGAGAGAGAGAGAGAGAGAGAGAGAGAGAGACCGAGACCTTGATTCAACCCTCACTTTGTATACTGGTAACTGGATCCCATCCTTGGCCTCCATCTTCCCTCCCAACCAATAACCTTTTTTACTGCTTGGGATTCTGGTCTGACAGGAAATGCACTCATTGGCCATCCTGAGTGAGGATTCAGAGTTCAGAGAAAAGTGGCTTATTTTTCATTGCACATTTTTGCTCTGAGTGGCCAGCCAGTTACTTAAACGAGCTCTGAGTGAATTCTGCTTACACATACTTTTCTTCTTATGTGTTTAGACATAGATTCTAACTCCTGCACAACCTTGTGATCTTTAGAACCTTGCGAGAGTGACATCCTTAGCCCTATTTTAGGTCCATAACATTATTTTACAGACTAGGACACTCAGAGCTAGACATGTCCCAGACCATGCATCAAGATAGTGTTGCTGAGGTGACTGGAACAGGACCCAGGCCTTAAATGTCTGTGATTCCCTTTCTTAACTCGTGTTTGCAAGGCCCTCGTGCCCCCGTCTCCGCCTTCTGTCTGCGAGTCACAGTGGTTCAACTTGCTGCACAGCCATGGTTGTCCCACTGTGGCATTTTCAGGTTTGCTTCCCTCTTATACTATTGGTGCCAGCAGAGCAGAATCTCTGTCTTTGTGCCCAGTTTGGCTCTGGGTTCTTAGAAGATGCTCAACAAATAGCTGTGGGGTGGATGAAAAAAAAATCCTGCTAAGTTGAACCCGAGTTGCTAATGCAAATTTCCTTATAATAAGGAGTCTAAACTTCTGATTAATTGGTTGGTATCCAACTTACTGTACTAATGATTATGCCTAAAAATACTGTACGTGGTATAATACCATAACACCTACAACATATTAATAGCTCAAATGTGTTTTTTTTTCCTCTTGCTTTTTTGAGACAGGGTGTCACCTTACAGTCTCTTTTTGTAGTTCAAGCTGCTCTTGAACTCACTATGTACCTGACGCTGGCCTAGAACTCACAGCAATCTTCCTGCCTCAGCCTCCCAAGTGCTGGGATTACAGGCGTGCACCACCACATCTGGCTTAACTCCAATGCCAACTAGCGTTATTTCCCAAATTTCAGTTAAGTATCTATAGAAAATATAAAGTAAATGTTTTTGAAGAATGTCTAAATTAGGAGCGGGAAAACTTTTACTGCCAAGGACCATTTGGATATTTGTGACATTCTTAGGCTACATAAAATTATCAACTTAAAAATTAGCCTTCTGTGTTACTATGAAAAAAGCCAATAGATTTAGTAAATGTCAAATTCTGCTTGTGGTTGCTTTGGCTAGGTATGGACTGTGGGCTGGATATCCCCCACCTTTAGTCTAAATCCATAAAATGTAGGCAATCACTCCACATACAAATACACAGGAGTGTATGTGTGTGTGTGTGTGTGTGTGTGTGTGTGTGTGTATGGACATACGTAAGCTTGGCTTGATAGGATTTACTTAATAGGTCTTCCTGAGAGGGAGTATGTTCAGGCTGTGTGTGTTTGTGAGGTAGATTGCTCCTAGGAAGGAGAAGCCTGATTGCATGTTTGTCACTCCGATAAACAACACAATAGCCTACAGTTGTAAAGCAGTTTTCATCCCCCCCCCCCCCCCCACACACACACACAGGAGTGTGGTCAGGGGCTTGCTTTGCTTGGTGCTGCATACCTCCAACTTGAACACAGTGTGTCAGGACCTGACACAAAGTAGGCACCCGGGATGCACTTGATAAATGGTTGGATGATGTTACTTGGCACCCACCCTAACCTGGGAGAGGTTGCTGTTATTATCTCTACTTGGCAAGTGAGGTACATTCAGGGAGGTTAATGATCCTGATGAAAGTTCCCTAGCTAATCAGCGACAGGGCCAGGAGTCAAACCCGTCGAAGTCTATGCTTTGTTTTATTTGTTGTAAAGGAGCTTCTCCAACAACGTCTCCTCTCCTTGCGTATGTGGGTCGATAATAACTAAACATAAAGATAGCAAATGTTTTGTTCTGTTTAGTAGTTAGTTACAAGGGAGGCCTTACAATTAGGCACAGTTGGGATAAAATCGTGATGCTTCTACTTGTTATCTGTGTGACTTTCGATGACTTACCTAACTTCTCTGTGCATTGATTTCCTATCTGTTAAATGGAAGCAGTATTAGCACCTGTCTCATGATGTTATCTAGAGGATTATGGGAAATGATGCCATTGGCTGAGTGCTGGAAACATCTCCAGGGCTCAGTGACAGTTACCTTAAAAGGGGATCAGCGACAGGTCATTGCTTTCATTCTTAACAGCAATGTGGTTATCCTGGGCCACACTATCCTTGTTTGGAAACCGACAGGCTGATGATGTGCTCCTTAAGGCTACTTCTGCCTTCAAAATTTGAGACCCCCCCATATTTCTGGGTACCAGTCTCGTATGTCATGGAACTGTCTTCGGTGTTTCTAAGATGTTTTCGTTTTCTGTTGAAGAGAGATAACAGTAATGTGAGTGGGAAGAGAGAGGAGAAAAGAGGAGTCGTAAGAGCCTCAGCAAGGGGTGGATGCAGGAGCGGGTATCGTATGACAGGCATCTAAATTGACCATTATGGCATCGAACTCCATTTGGTATGTAATCGTAGGTGAGCACTTGGCCCTGTGAAATGCATATCTGTGTATCAGCTTTCTTCCAGCACCATCTCAATTAATGGGCATTGAATCAGGGATAGAGATTTAACTGGGCAGAAAGAACAGTGGAGGAAAATGAGAAACTTGTGTAGAGTCACTACTGTAATGAACGTGATGTGACTTAGAGCCTCCATCTCAGTTCTTTTGTACTTGATTCATTAAGCAGCACGAAGCAAGAACTGTTACGGAAAGTAGATGCAGTAAGTGACATTTCTTTAAAAATCTTTTGAAAAATTCAAAGTTGGGATTTCTTTTGAGGTGGGAAAAATAAAATGTTAGATAATTCTGCGGTTCTCACTGCAAGAAAACAATAATTATATTTTTTATTTTATGATAATAATAGGTTCCCGGCTAAATGCACAAATCTAATAAAACCATAATACCGAGCTACAATGGACTTCATGAATTGGAAATGGAGCAAATTTGAATGTTTTTTGGCATCTGCCATCCAGCTCCCCAATAATAAAATTTATAATTTCCTGATAAGCATGTGCACCACTCTTATGAGTTTAACTCTGTGGAAAGAAGGAACAGATCCTATTTGCAGCATTCACATTAATTTCTTATTGGCTTTGCCAGGCCCACTGCTTTGTGTCTAACCTTCTTGCCATTTAAAAGAGTTGGAAATGCTGAGAGAGATTTTGTGACTTTTAAATAGATTTTGAACATATAATTAGGTGTACAGGACCAGAAAATGGTGACTCATCTTGAGTTTATTTAAGAGTGCCTCTGAAGAACTGTCACTTGTATACATTAAAGGAGTGTAGTGTGTTTGCATATGGAGCAGGAGGGAAAGTGAGCACGTGTTTGTAAGGCTCAGGGTGCGATGTAGGAAAGCGGGACTTTTGATCTGAGTATAAAAGTTGAGTGTTGTTTTCGCTAGCACAGGGTACTGAGTAACTAGGGGTCAGTGTTGGTGTGGCTGATGGGTTAAGACAGATGGGATTTTAGTTTTCTGCTTAGGATCTTAGCACTTGAAAAGACCTCTCAGCTCAGAACAGATGCTTCATGGTACCGTGGACGTAACATTTCTATAGATAACTTGGGTACCTGTGTAGGTTCCTTGGAAATATCGTATATGCACTAGTTCCCCAAGCTGAATGTCTGAACATGTACTAATAAAAATAGTAATTATTGGGGGAAAAGAGTGCTGCTATGGTTCAGACCTAAAATAGCCCCTGAAAGTGCATGTGTTCAGAGGTGGGCTTTTGAAATATATCATTTGCTGATGGGGACGCTGTATTCATCAGTAGATGATCCATCGGCGAGTCCATGGCTGCACGTGTTCTCAGGAGGTGAAACCTAGTTAGAGAAGGTGGGTTTCCAGGGGCTTGACCTGGAGAGTGTGCTCTATATTCTTGTCCCCTGGCTTGCTTCTTTCTCTCTCTCTGCTTCCTGGCTGCTGTGGGGTATGAAGCTCTTCTCTGCCATACTTTTTTGCCATATTGTTTTTGCCTTGGAGCCATCCAGCTGTGAACTGAACCCACTGAAACTGTGAGCCAACTGAACTCATTTAAGTTGCAAGTGTTGGGTGTTTTGTTATAGTAACAAAAATGTGATTAATACAAGTGCCATCATTTATAGGGTTAACTTGAGGTAAGACCTCATTTTATGGCCATTTTAGTGCCAGGTTCCTAAGCCAATACAGAAAGAAGCTGCTCCTGTCTTCATGTAGACATGGTAGTACATGGCATGACCCAAGAGTCCAGAATTCTTGATAGGTAGTTCCAGGAACATGGCTAAGGTTTTTAAATTGATAGCTTATTCCTAGACACCAACAGCAGGTATACCCTAACAGGTGTCTTTTCTTCCCACCCTCAGCTGGCATGCCAGCCCACAGTAAGTTCTTCGGGCTCACATGGAAAGAACTTAGGCGATCCAGGGCAGATTAATTGCTAGTGGTGCCAAGGGAAACACACCTGAAGAACTTACAGTGTCTCCTGTGCCCCTCACCCTCACACCACTTTCTTCTCTCCTTGCTGGCTTGGAAGAGGCAGCTCAGTTGAGCTGAGTCACCTGCTCTGATCACTCCCTTATCAGCTGTGGAGGAGTCTACCTTGCTTTTGCCCCCAGTCTCATTTAATTAGATATAAGCCTACCTCAAAGTCAATTCATTCTGTTTCTTAACATTGACCGCAGTTTCTCTTTTGGCTAACTCCTTGCCTTTCCCTGTGATTGAAGCAGTGCAGGTTGATAATTCATTTTGTTACGCCATTATTGATTTGGTGGCTCTGATCCAAAATTTGAAAATTTCTCTCCAGGTTGTTCTTGCCCTTGGTTTTTACAAAGACATTGCATAAAATGAAGGGTGTGGGTCAGAAATAGAAGCATCCGTGCTACTTTAGGGGATGAGGGTCCACTTTCAATTGTGAGAGAGGCTTATTGTTAATTACAGAGATTTCCAAGGGCATCACCCACTTCTTAGGCGGTGGCTGGGAAAAAAAAATCCTCCTTACAGATGCTTTCTAAACTGAGAATGGATTTGAAAGACCATTGTCTGCCCAGGCTCAGAAATTATTCCCTCATAAAGGACTTGTGTAAAGGTTTTCAAGATACCTTTATGTGAAAGATAAACTATATTAAGGGCCCAAGAGCTTCTGCTCACCACATTTTTACTGAAGGTTTCCTTTCTTGATTCTTGTAAATGTCAGTTGCTTAAAGTCACCGCTTCCCTTGGTTTAAGGATTCCAAACCCCAAAGCAGATGCTTCTCTGATGTCCTTTCTTTTTATTCTGAGTAAATTGGTAGGTCTTATATAGCCAGTGGAGTTTTTCTTGGTGAATCATACCGAAGTGAGATAATTGGTGACCTGTTATCTTTCCCTGAAATAAAATTCCTAAAGAGAACATTTCAGAAACCCAAGAACCAAGGGTTTCTCTTGTGGGACTCTTAGAGAGACTGTCATTTCTCCATTAATTCTATAGAATATGGTATTTTATTTTTGTCTTATGAATAGACATTATAGAGTTCTCTCCTTTTTGGTTTCATTTTTCTTCCCAAATGGCAAACTGAGCCAGTGATCACTAGGGTCTCCTTTGGGGTTATGTGACTGGGCGGGAGAAATGAACAGAATGTTGTGGCTGTGCTCAGGTTGTCTCATTGCTGCATGGAGATGGGCCCTTTGAAGTTCTGCCTAACCATGTTAGTGGACGAACTTCTTACTTTCCTCCTCCTGTGTTTTTGAAAGACAGAGATAGAATCCATGGCAATGTCTTCTATTTTTAGAAAATTGGTAGTATATATATCTACCATTTATTCTAAATGAAGCTAAGTTTTTTTTCCTCTCCTTTCTCCCATCTAATTTAATATCATCAGTCTCTATAAATAAAGCCAAGCTGAGATGCCAGTTTATCATTGGCTTGGAGATCAACTCAGCCTTGACTTCATGCCTGTAATGAACTTAAGTTTCCTGTGATCAGAGAATGAAGCCATAACCCCTAAAACATTTTTATTTTCCTAAAGCTAAATAGAAAACCAAAGATGCAAGCACCACCCGGGAAACTTTAGGCCACTTCCTTCTGTCAGTATGAGTGTTATAAACAGATCACACAGAGCCTCACTGGCTGTCAGCTACCAAATCGTCCACCCAAAATTGAGGGAAACTCTTACTGCGTTGGGAGTAATCCAGTTCGATGCAGCAAAATCCAAATCTACCCCTTGTGGTCTCATTTCAGTAGGCCCTCTAGATTCGTAATTACAGCGTGGGCTAATTATGCAGCCCAAGTTCAAAACTGCACTGGATTTGCGCAGCACGTCTCCTTCTCGCTGGCATTATTGTATCGGTTTCCCCGACCCTGTCAGGCTGAGATTTAAATCCTTAACCTGACATTCATTGTGTTCCGTGTATCAGCTTTTCCTGCCTCACTGAATTACGTGTCCAATAAAGTTCTCATTTCTGTCATAGGTCAGGACTTGGTCTTTTATAAATTCTTAGTCTGGGTCCATTTAAATTCTGTTTTTGATTTTATCCTGCCTCTTCAAATTATTTGCCTTGTAAGCGCTTTAACTTTGCGGCCTTTAACCCTAACTTCTTAGGCTATTAATTTTTTTTTAACCTATGTGACCATTGAAGCAAATTGATAGAAAATCTCACTGACAATGAGGTAGTGCCATTCTGGAGAGAGAAGAGAAATGTTTGGAAGGTCTTCAAACTGAGTGTTTGCCAAATCTCTCTCTCTCTCTCTCTCTCTCTCTCGCTCTCTCTCTCGCTCTCTCTCTCTCTCTCTGTGTGTGTGTCCTCTGTTTCAATTCATAAGGGCGTCTTCAGCTCTCAGATCTTCACCTGTATAAGATGCTCACCATTCATACTATTATACCAGCTACTTCTTTAATATTTGGTTGCCATTTTCATGGGATAGTGTCTTCCTTTCCATTATATCCAGTATTCTTAATTACCTTTTCATTACTGGGAACAGTTCCGTACAGCAACAAACTAAGGGAGGAAAAGTGTCTTTTAGGTTATAGTTTCAAGAGGTCCAGGGGGCTGGAAGAGAATGACAACATCACAAGACAAAGAATCAGGGCATAGCAAGAATCTGGGACAAAAGTATATAGCCTTCTAGGCCAAATGCCGAATAGTATGCCAGATGCGCAGTCACCAAGCACACCCTCCCTAGCCCTCCTCTTTCTACCAGAACTCACCTCTTAGTAGCACAAGAAAAAAAACGGGATTAACCTTCACAATTGAATCACCTTCGAACACTAGCCTTTTGAGGAACATTCCAGACTCAAACCGCAGCACCAGCTGAGAGGAGGAGTAAGAGAAAGCGAGGGACAGAGAGAGAGACACTTCGTCATAACATGTATTCTGAAAAGCTTATGACACACAAGTAGGCCAGTGTATCATATTTGCTTGGCTATTGGGTGATTCATTCATTTTTGATTTTGTGGTGTGAATTGGAGAGAAAATTCTCAAATCTCGTTTTACCTGGATATGTCTTCGTGAGAGATTTTTGGGTTGACTGTGCATACTGCAAAAACTTATTAGAGACATATTCTTTCTGAGTTCTCTTAAAAAGGAAAGGGAGCCCAAGGCAACAGAGAAGAGCAGAAGATGCAAGCCGTGATCCCAGCTTTGGACACCTGTCGTGGGACTTGTGTGACCTTCTGCTGGACCTTGTTAATCATCTTCTGCTGTCCTGGATTCTGCGCTTTGCCTCCTCGTGGCACCTCCATGTCTCTGACCCTTTTCCTTGAAGCTTTGCTCTCTGCCAGCTAAATCGATAAACATATCCATGCAAATACATTAGACACTACTAATTAGCCAATATGTTATTCCTTCCAGATAAAATATTTGCATTTGAACCGAATCCTTCTAGAGATAATGCCCTAAGTCAGGAGGATGGTGTTCATGGTAGGAATTCCATTTGATTTTGTAAGTCTTGTCTTAGATCAGACTGAGAGTTCCTATGTACTAGTGTGGGAATGAAATCAACTCTACAAAACCGGTAGCAGCATATATATAGTGATTTAAAAATCTAGTTATGTATTATGTGTCTATCTATCTATATTTCTGGGTGGGTAGCTTATTGATCCCTGTAGCTGTTGAATTTTTATATGCCATTTATGATTGTTCCCGTGATAGGGTGAAATATTCAAGGCAAATTTGATCAGTGTTTCTTAAAAAGGTCAAATACTTCTGCATAACATGAATCTGAGGACATTCCAAGATGTTCCCTGCCAGTCTGAAGGAAACTGGGCAGGGAGATGTGATTAATAGAGTCACAAACTGGGGGCTGATGATGTGACAGAGCATTTAAGCCAACTGGGTTCTGCAGCAACAGTTAAACGGATCTCAGGTTTCTTGGAAAAGGGAGCAGTGCAATCCCAGAAGTCACTTCGCTTCTACAGAGGAAGAAGTGTGCTTCGGTTCCCGGAGTTTTCAGTGGCACCCTCCTCCCTCAGGAAGTAAAGATGGAGTATGATAATGATAGCCGCTGGTCAGCTACAGCCTAATTCAGTCATGTCACATGCCAAACTGCCTGGTAATTTCATTGTCACACTGAAAGACAGATTGAGACATATTTCAAAAAAGTGTTTCATGGTGACCTGAAAGGTTATGTATTTGAAGATGGCCATGGAAAAGTAGACAGTGTATACCATTTTGTGTGAATTTGAAAAGTTTTTCTCTTAAATTGAAGGGAAAGCAGGAAAAAAAATGACCAAATGCAGGGCTATTTTCTTTGCTAGAATAGTTGTTACTTTTTTTTTTTTCCTCTGCTGGAAAAATAAATAGGTTACTATCTAGGTCTTTGTGTTTCTCTTCCTCAACTTTATTGTATGTCTCGTCAGTTTCACTCTGGCAGTATTGTATTTGACAAGAAAAGGACCAGATTTTGAGCTGACAAAAAGGGGGAAAAAAGCCACATGTCCCAAATACTCAAATAATGTTGAGTGGCACCCTCATTCTTTGTTTTTCTTATGGAAATGTACTTTCCTTCCGAATGGAAATAGCCATTGATGATATTTGACCTTCTCTGTAAACTGCAGCTTGACAGGTATTCAGGGAAGATGGCAACCCCTAACCCCAGGGAATGTGCAGCCTGTGTAAAGCCTCATAATGTGAACCTGATCTTCCAAGATTCCTGGGATTGAGCTCTTTGGGATGGGCCAGTCTGGCTTTGTGGTCTATATTGAGCACCTGTAGGAGAAAGACAAGATTGGAGAGTGCCTTATATATGTTGGGCATACTGAGTTTGAGTTCAGATGGTCTGTTTTGATGGTTTGTTTTGTTGTTGTTGCTGTTGTTTCTCTTTATGGGTTCCTAGGTGGATCCCTAGAAATATGATAGATATGGAAATAAAATAGATGCTGTGGTGTCACAAAATGAGTGAATGATTGAGCCCAGAGTCAGCTTTTACACCCAAAGGCTCTTGCTCCCCACCACCAACTTCTCTGCTCATGTTAATGGTATATCCTGTGGCTGCAGAGTGTGTTTTTATGATGGAGTGCAGAGCAGAGGCCAAGGAGACAGGAATGCACTGAATCTTGGAGGATTTGACCTTAAGACAGTGGACTTTGAATTTTTTCCTGGAAGAACTACAGAGCCTTTCCCACCCCTCACCCCTGATCCTTTGATTTGAATCATTCTGTTTTCCTTCAATCTTTTTTCATACCCGTTGAAACCTTTCAAATTATACATTTAGAGGTACATCATTTCTAGTTTAACAATAAAACTTGTATTTAAAAACTAAATGCTATGATCTGTCTTATTCCCTGTCCCGCTGCACAGCAGTACAGCCTCTGGATCAACACCCACGTCACCATTCCCCATCTCATACTTTGTGAAATCAATACTGAACCGACTTGCTTCACAATGCGCTGTTGGTAGTTTTCCCCTTCAGGCCTAAGCAGGCTTGCCTCCAGATAGGCAGGTGCAAGTGACTGTTTATTTCTCTTCACTTTTAGATCTTTCCTAACATCTGCATCCTGTTCATTTCTCTCTGTTTCTCTCCACCCAAGGCATTGCAGTCTGCAGCCCAGCCTCCTGTTGTAGGCTTTCTTCCTTATTCTATTGTACTCTTGATTCAGGTTAGAGACCACAAATTCTGGGGACAGAGGAAGCTGCTGTACGGGATAATGTCTCCAAGGGTCCTAGGCGGGGATGATGGTAGAGTAGGCTGCTGGCCTTGTGTAGATGAGTGTATCCTTTATCTTCACTTCCCTTGTCTTTAAAATGAAGCCGTCCATGTACCAAGGGAAAATCTAGGAGTCCACGAGGAGAATCTCTGAAGTGGGGGGCAATTTTGTATTTTGTATTCGTCTCACAGGCAGGTTAGGGATTTAAATACGATCCTTCTCACCCCAAAATATGTGTTATTCAAAACACCGAGCCTTGTTTATACACATGTAGTCATTGCAAGACTAAAGATGATAAAATTGGAATGCGCTGCTAAGAGCAGCGCTGCAATCAATAGGATTGCAATGGTAATAACACCAGTGCGTCTAGTTAAAGAGATGTAAATTGCACTTCATTTGAAAGCTGGTTAGAACCAGGATGGGGCAAGGTGGGATGAGGAGCTAGGCTTCCATAGAGTGGTAATGAGTTTCCATGCTGGCTCTGGGACCTTGGGATTCTGGTCTACAATTCCCAAAATGCCTTAGGCTGCTATGTTGTTCCTTACTGAGGAATCGGAACCTCAGGGACCGGGGACACCCAATGAATAAACAGTGTTTTCTGTCATTGTAAACAATTCTTTCAAGCAGGAATGGGGAATCTTTTCCCTTCTGGGACAATTTAGATATTTATGACACGTTTATGGCCATACAAAATTATCAACTTCAAAATTAGCCTGATAGATTTGAAAAAAAAAACATTTAATTAACTCACTCCTAATATGATGGGTAAAACTGATTCTCTTTGGTGAGTTCTTGGCCAGCCTAAATCAAATAATTTTGCCGGCTATATATAGTTGGGGCCTGAACTTCCCAACTCCCGATTTTAAGAAAGATTTTGTTTGAGAGAATGTACTAGTGAGTATCACTTAAGCTGAATGTTAGGATCACTTGGAGAATTTTTATAAATTTATCAAGCTGAAGAGCCGCTCATAATCAATTAAAGATGTGCTCTTGGGAGTGGGGCCCAGACTTCAGCAAATCCTCTTAGGCTATTCTAATATACAACTGAGGTTGAGAACCACTACTTGTGTAAGATTGCTTCCCAAAGTAAGGGAGTCAGTTGGGATGCTTGTAAAAGACATTCGATTACTGACTTAAATGCCAGGGATTGGACATAGGTATCTTCATTTTAAACATGCCCTCCAACTTATCTTGACAGCAACTGAAGGACCAAGACATAGCCACTGGCAAACAAAAATGAACTTTGGCTTATAAATATCAACTTGGATAATGAATAACTTACAGTCTTAATTGATTTGTGATAATTCTTATTAACCGTAATGTGTTCAGTGAGGTGGCATTAGACCATTGTAGGGAAGATTCTCATTTTGGAAGGCTTCTGAGCGCTTCCCTTATTCCCTACCAGGAATTTGAACAAATTGAGGAAAGAAAGAGGTAGAATGGAGGTCAGACATAATCTGTATTTCCATGAGAGTTTGTCCTGGGTCAGCCCTCAGAAGCAAATGCCCCATCACGATAATCCAGAACTGTCTAGACTTACCTATCCCATCATTGTAGGATGCTCTTCCTCAAACTAGAGCTTTCTGGAATAACCAGGATAGTTCCTGAGAGCAAGTCGCAGCCAAGATGATAAGGATGGGGCTGAGGAGTGAGTAAATTATGATTAATTATTTTTCCCAGATTCAGGCAGGTGACTCCCACCACTCCCCATGATGAAGGGATGGGGAATGGTGGCAGCTCCCTAGGGAAATTATTTCCCCATAGAAACAAAGAGTAGGAAAAAAGCATTTCTCTCCATCGCAAGAATTCTTGGTCTCTTCTGTGTTACTACAGTTGAATACTGCAGACTGGGTGGGTAATTTGTAAGTCGTAGAGGTTTGTTTGGCTTCTGGTTCTGGGGCTCATGAGTTCCAAAACTGACTTCAGCATCCATTCTGCGCCTGGTCAGGACCTTCTTGCTATCACATAACAAGGCAGAGGGCATCATACAGTGAAACAGAACTCACTCAGATCTCTTTCTTTTCTTATAAAGCCATGGATGCCCCTTGTTCATAACTTCATGTAATCTGAATTACCTCCCAAAGGCCCTAGCTCCAAATACAGTTCATATACAAATGTGGTGATAAGATTTCCAACCCAGAAAGTTTTGGGGAGATTTACATTCAAACCATGGCAGTAAGTACCTGTATCCCTCTTGGAATTCCAAAACGCAGGTGCCTGGCGTCCTCCTCTCTAGAATTGACCCTCAGACATTTCATTAATGTCCGGTTTTCTCCCCAGGTAAGGAGTATTCTGGAAGCCTAGATGCAAGACAAGATTTGGGGGATTTGGAGGACTGGACCTGAGCTGATGTTAGAGATGAGGTGATGCCTGAGGCTCTTCCATCACCCGAATAAACAAACCTCAATGTTTAGTCTCCCTCATCCTTGTTTAAAATACTGGAGTTTTTTTCGTGATGGACCATGACCAATGGAGTTGGCATTTTATATTATCATCTTATTTGGTGTTTCCAGCAACTTGGATTTCTTTGTGTTATTCTATATTCCCCCCACAGATGAGTTCACTGAGATGTAGAAAGGTTAAGTCATTTGCTCAGTGTTATATTTTGAGATGTATTGGAACCAAGAATTCAAACCTGTCTTTGGCTGAATGCAAAGTATATAATTTTCCCCAGTGTTTCATGTTCTACTATTCTGTGCAGAATAAAAACTAGAATAGGGGTTTTCTCTTTGTTGGTGAAGATCCTAAAAGACATTCCACTTGGAGGTGAGGGAGGGTTACAGAGCTTGTCTGTTGCCCTGCACGTATCTCTCAACTCCTGCTTTGAAGCATTTTATTTTCTATAAACATCACACAGTCACAGACCTGAAGTTGGAAAGCTCTGAGTGAGGCCATTGGGTGGAGCATCCTGCCTTCTGGAAGGCAGCTGCTTAATTATCCTAATGTTTCCAAATGAGATGGCCTAACGCTGGGAGATGGAGTGACTGGCGTCAAGTTATCACAGTGGTAATGCGGCCTCTGGGATGTCTGGGTGGCTTTAGCTCTTCTACCTGTGACGTGAAAACTCAGAGCCAGGGAAATAAACCCAGAAAGAAAGGCTGTGAGAAAGCTTTCCTGTCATTATTCCAGGGGAGCTAATTCTGTGCTTTCAATCAGGCCTCCCACCTGACTCGGTAGGCCAGAGCAGGACGAGCTGCTGACTGGGGATCCCCGCCGTGTCCACCTCCCTCTGCTCAAGTCTCCCTAATCCTCCTCATTAATGGGGAACAGCCAGGCCCGGGCTGCCCAGTGCGCCAGTGCAGAGGAAAGAGCCCTGGGCAATTTGTACTGCACAGCAAGCAGCTGTTAAAGCGGGTGCAGGCTGGGTCAGTGTGATGCAGTTGTGGGTACCTTTGCCCTGCTTCCAAGTTCCCTATTCCCTCTGAGCCTGCAGCCTGGTTGGAATGAGCACATTGCAGACACGTGTGACAGCTCATTGCATCCCTTGTATTTACAGTGTCACGCAGGTACAGAAGCCAATGGTGCTGTTGTTTATTTAGCAGTGATGGTGATGGGGGTGACCAGAGATGGGGAGTCTTGACCCCTGATGACACGTGTACTTGGGACCAGCTTCCTTCTCTCACTCTTCTTCTGTTATCCCCATTTTTATTTTGTTCTCCCACTCTTTCCGTTTAGTATGATGTCATCTTTCTAATTCTCTCTCTCTCTCTCTCTCTCTCTCTCTCTCTCTCTCTTTTGCCAGTTCTCAATTTCAATTTTTTTTTGTTGTCTTGTTGCTTGATCATTTGTTCAAATGGTCACTCACCACAAGCTGTGGCCTACTGGGTGACTCTTTGGGGATCTGACAGTTTAACAAATGTGTGACGTCCCAGAGGAGACTTGTTTTTTTTTTTTTTTTTCCATCCAAGCTGTGCCTCCCAGAGCCTCTCCCATCTTGGCATACAGAAGCCCCATATTCCATATTTGTTCAGAGCAAAAACTTGGGCCACTCTCTACCCACCCCCCTCATGTGTCACACCCCATTCATGTGATCTAGTGGGATCCATCTTCCAAGGAAATCTGACTGGATTTAGTACGTTTCCATTATTGCTGTGGCCCAATTCTCTTAGCTAGATATTAAAATAAGGTTCTCAGGGCTGGAGGAATAGCTCAGTGGTTGAAGTATTTGCTACTAAGCTCAAGGCCCTGAGTTCAATTCTGCAGCACCACAGCAAGCTGGGCATGGTGGCACACGCTTATAATCCCAGCGTAAAGGAGACTAAGGCAGGAGGATTGATGGGAGTTTAAGACCAGCCTGGGTTCCATAGTTCAGGATGAGCCTGGACTGCAGAGCAAACCCTTTCTCAAAAAAGTATATATAGTATATATGCCTCTCTACTCTTCCTTTTGTGAAGCTTTCTCTCCCAGCATTAGGCCATCTCATTTGGAGACATTAGGATAATTAAGGACCTTAATGCCATAAGGATTTGAGTTGGTTTCAGGCTTCCTCCCTGTGTGTTAGCGTCTGAGAACAGGGCTAAATGTGCTCAGGAATCACACTGCCGCTCTCCTTCTTGTCAAATTCCTAGTCAGCTGTTCCTGGAATGCCAGGAGGTGAACCGGATTAGCCAACTCTGCTTTCTGATTCTGTGCTGAGTACAAGTACTTAGCTGGCTTTCAACTCCTTTCCTAATCGTTATATGTCCGCCCAGAATTTACTGGGAATTGAGTCGCAGAGAAAGCAGATTTCTTTCTTGAAAACAGGAAGAAAGTAAAGAAATGTTAACACATGACACTTGCATAGTAACATCCATGCCACTCTTAGGTGAAAAGAAGAGAAGTACTGCTTGGACAAATCTACACACACACACACACACACACACACACACATACATGCATACATATATATATACATATACATACATACATATACATATACATACATACAATTTGTATTCTAATCTTCTAATCCCTGGTCATACAAAGCTTAGTGTGGTTATAGTCTGTTTGATAATGTTCCTACCTAAGCTCCTTAGTTACTATTTTTAAAGATGATCTTCTGCTGTGTTTTCTTGATCATAACACTGATTTTCACATGCACGATTGTCTCCATAAACTCATCTTTTCAGGGAAGGCGCAGACCTGTAATCTCAGCAATCTGGAACTGAGGTGGGAGGATAACAAGTTCTATCCCAGCCTGGGAAATTTAGCAACTTTGTAGGACCCTATCTCAAAATCAAAATCAAAATCAAAATCAAAAGAATGGGCTCACAATTTAGCACAATGTGAAGACCCTGGGTTCAATCCTCAGAACTGTAAAGCAAAACAAAACAAAAGAATAACACAAGTGTCTATATGAAATATACATGTGTCTGTGGAATACAGGTGTAGTCTAATTTTAGATATATTGAAATTTTACCTCCAAAAATCTTGAAAGAAATGAAATATTCATAGTTTGTTTAATCCATAATTTATTTTTCTTATTAAAAGTCCCCTGTTGTGTCTTTGTGCTTTTGGTGTGTGTGTATATGTATGTGTATATATATATATATATATATATATATATATATATATATATATATATATAATTTTTATTTTTTATTTTTTGAAACTGGATCTTGCTCTGTAGTCCAGGCTGGTCCTGAACTGTGCCTTCGATTTTTATCTTTTTAGTGGTTTTCTTGATATAATTTCACAGGAATGGAAACGTTTTTTGAGTTCTATTTCTATAATGGTTTTGAAAAGAATTAAAATGTTTTCTGCTGTTACTCATAATGTATGCTTTGTATGTGTGCTTAATCGCAATTCTGTTATCATTAAGCATTATACTTTTCGGTATAGCTTTGACTTTTGCCAAACTTTATGTACACATGAGTGGTTTAATTCGGATTGTTTTATTGCTTAGGAATTGGCATAAGATAGTAGGAAATATCACGATGTGGCTAAACTGTTAATAAAAGGTGTTGATATTGGCAAGGTTGGATAAGATGATGTTAGGTAGGTGGCGGAGATGGGAGTCTGTTCTTCAGAGTTCTGGCCTTTGGCTGCGATAGGGGTAGAGATTCAATTAATAGAATTACTGGAAAAAATCAGTTTTTATTTCTGAGAACAAATCTAATTAGACTTTCGCTATTTTTCAGGAACTTTTAAGAGAAGTTACTGTAGAGTAACCTTGGAATTGTCAAGAACTTCTGTTAAAACTTTGTGGAAACTTGTTTCTGTCACAGAATGTATATGGGAAGAAATAGCATAATCACCTTGAATATGTGATAATGATGGCAACAAACATTTAGACATTGTATTTATCATGATTCTGGACAAAGTCCCTGGCATTTTGTATACCCTAGTGTCATAGCCATGTCATAAGCTAGGCATTAGTGTTTTTATTCAAGTTGGTGAGTAAGAAAATTGAGAGCCAGATAAGTTGATGTATCTTATAAATTAACATTTTAGGTCAGGCATGGTGATGCAGACCTCTAATTCCAGCACTCTTGGGTATGAATTTGAGCCCAGCCTGGGCAACTTTGCAGCTTAGCAAGATTTCTGTCTCAGTTACTTTTTTGTTGCTGTGACTCAATACCTGACATGCACAAATTTAGGAAAGAAGAGGTTTATTTTAGCTTACAGTTTCAGATGGTCACAGTCCATTCAGGGGCGGCTGGCAGCAATTGAAGTACATGGCAGAGGCAGAAAGGTGGAGGCAGCTTCTCAGGACATCACATACAGACAGGCAAGTGAGACTAATCGAGAGTAGTCTAAGTCCCAGTCTTACTCTCTCCTGCATCTGGGTATCAAAGGTGTGGCCACTACACACCCTTAGTCTTAACTCACAAGCCTTTAGTCTTAGGTCACGTGCCTTTAGTCTTAACTCACACGCCCCTAATCCCAACAACTGCAATCCACCCCTCCAGGCCAGACCCAAATCCACCAACATTACATGGCTACATAGACAATCCATAACATTAAAATACATGAGGCTTTTGGGGGACACTCCAGATCCTAACCACAACATAAATTAACATTTTAGGTCAGGCATGGTGATGCAGACCTCTAATCCCAGCACTCTTGGGTATGAATTTGAGCCCTGCCTGGGAAACTTTGCAACTTAGCAAGATCCTGTCTCAAAATTAAAAAATAAATCGGCTGGAGATGTAGCTCAGCATGAAGGCCCTCAATATCAAGAAAGAAAAAAAAATAAATAAAAGAGAGAGTCGTGATAACGAGTGATGCAGTTTGGCTTTCAGCCTGCTCTTTCTTCCCTACCTCCGTGTCCTGCCTCCTCTAGAACAGCGCACTGCAGTGTGGACAGGAGGCTGATGGAGAGTCCTGGAGGACTTTCCATGCTATGCTAATGAGCTTCACTTTCCACCTCTGGGATGGGAGGAGGAGATTTATTCTTTCAACAATTGCAAGCACATTTTCCAGCCTCCTCCGCCTTTTGACTCAAGTCCAGAGACAAACATCCGGGTGACGTCTTTTGCTCTTAGAGATGGTCCGTGAATTACACGCTTCTCTTGCACTCTTTGCCTCTCCCCCAACTCTCCTACTATTGCCAAAGGTGTCTCTCAGCGAGACAGACGTTTGGAACACTGGGGTTTACTAAAACTAACACAAACATTCCAAATACTGCAGTATCTGGATGTTTCTAGAACATTTTCTATTTCCCTACAGGAAGGAACAGTAGGCTTTGAGAAAAGTCTTCTTGTTACTGGAAAAAACCAAATCTTTTCAACTAGTTAATTTAATTACAATTCTTCCATTGCTCTTCCAAAACATTGTTTTGTGTTATTTGTCACATGCAAATGTCTTATTTGTGTTTGGTTGTGAAGAATTAGTTTTGTGTTTATTCATATGAAATTTTATTCTTCTTTGAAAGTTAATTTAGTGCAATGATTAAGAGCACAGGTTTTAGAATCAGAGAATCCTGGATAAAAAACAAATTCCATTATCTTTCATTCTGTGATCTTGAGCAAGTTGTCTGATTTCCTCAGGTATGAAATGAAGATAATGCTATTGTATCTCATATGTTTGCTGTAAAGAGTAAATAAAATTAATGAGCTTATAAAATGCATAGCTAATAAATGACATGTGACACATAGTAAATATTCAATATATTAGCTAATAATGATACATATGTAATAAAATGTAAAAAAAAATTTGGTGAAGGTCCAAACTCAAGACTCTTGAGGGACCATTTTCACTTTCTTTTCCTGTTTGTTTTATTTTTTCTCAGATCAATTTTCATTATTGTGTTTTCCACTTCGGTAAACATTTCCTCCATAAAAGTTGAATGAGTAAAAATTTATTTTATCTGTAGAAATTTAAAAAAAAATTATGTACCTTCATTTTTCCCCTTCTATCTTTGGGAGGGGGAAGGTAGGTTGTAGTTTTTAGAATTGTACCAAGAAATTACAGGAGAAGTAGCTTTATTTCCAAGGGAAGACATGTCAGACTTCATATTTAAAGTGGTCCGAAGAGAAAAATAGTTTTTTCTCAATGGCGGGATCCTGCTACTGGGTGTTATTAGTAGGAAGTACTCCCTCCTCTCCACCCCTCTCCCGTTCACACACACACCTGGGCTTCTCAACATCTTAACAAAGAGCAGACAGTGGAGGTATTAGCTTCAGAGGGAAGATGACCTGGACATTGGTTCACGTCTCAAGGCTCCAGTACCAGTCCTTTGTGCATGCAAAGAGTATCGACTCTCTGACCAGCATACCCACCTCCCTGTTCATCACTAGATTCAGGAGCATCCCTGTCTAGGGGAAGGGAGACTGAACCTCTAGAGTAGCTAGTGGCTGCAGGTGTTTAGCAAAGACCAATAAGAGGAAAGGTAACAACGGGGACAGTGCACTGATTCACTGATTGTTAACTGAGCATGACCTTCTATCTTGATGGCTACTCTTCAAAGTAAAAGCAGTGATGTAGGTGGTGACAGAAAACTGATCATGGAATCTGAGGGAGGCAAGACCCCAGTATCATGAGGCAGATAACCTGATTGCTTTTGTTCATGTGACTCTACTTAGGAACGTGGCAACTCAGCCTGTAGCATGGATTTGACAGCTGCTCTCAGCCTTGGGGAGACACTCAGGGTCGGTGGCTGCCAGATGAGAAGAGTTCAGTGCATGCTGTTGGCCCAGTTGTGACTACCCCAAGTGGTGTACTGGCATTTCCTGAGAGGCATAGCTGTCTCCTTGGCTTCTTTTCCAAGGGTCACAGGGCCATGAAGCCTCTCCAAGGGGTGTGACTTGGTACTAATTACCTTGTATGCTCACCTTTCTGCCATCACTACTTCTGAATCAGCTAAATTTTGAGTTCTAGGGGGAAAATAAGTGTCCACCCTTACATCATCCAAATAGCATGACAATTATTTTAATTAGAAGAAGATTGTGTGGTTCTCATTTTGGCTTTGATAATTATCCTGCAAAAGGATTGACCTTAGTCATGTTCCTTTCAGGCAAAGCACAATCCAGGCCATTGGGATATGCATCTCAAAAATAAAACATTAACTCAACACTGGGGATGAAGGAAAGTGAGGGCAAATTTCTCTACTCAGGAAGAAGGCTAAAATTCGGTTGGAAGGAATGCGATGACTCTACTACTTGGGGGTGGTGTGAGCCATCTTAAGATGACCCATGTTGAGTAATGATGGATATTTCCAAAGCTGCCCTGTGTGGAGTTGGAAGCTACTAGCTGTTTCAATGGGTGTTGAAGTTTGGGCCAGAGCTGAGTTGCTGGAACATTGCAGACAAGACTTGAGTGTTGATACCTCTCACAGCTTTTCTGTTAAAGTCTTCAGCCACACTTCCAGATGAATATTTGTCTAAGAGGCTAATGCTTTGTGGAAATGGTGAAAGGTTTTCAGCCTTTGTGAGGGTACCCACATAACTTTGTATGCATACACACATGACCCTGTGTGCATATGAACATTCATTGAACAGAACTGCCTCCTCTTGTGTTTGTTGGCTACCTTAATAGTCTACTAGTTTCTCTGTACTCTCCATGCTGTGACGGAACTAACACTCATGGTTATATCTGAGGATTCTCAAAACTCACCATGGCATCTGTTTTTCCTGTATAGCCATCACTTTTTATTTTTTTGCATGCCAGTCTTGGTATGATTCTAGATTGTCTGCTGTATCTGGTGTTCCTTAATTCTCACAGCAGATAATACATATAATTTATTTACTCTTTTGATCGACATTGACCGAGCACTTATTATGTGTCAGGTGCTACTGTGTGCCTTACTAATATTTGGAGTTTAATGGGTCTGTGGGTAAATTCTTCACCATTCTCAAGTCCAGACCCTAAAACACTTGTTTATTTCAATTTTGTAAGTTTGTATGAGTGGCAGCAGTATTGTCTTTCAGACACTCAAGATTAATGCTTTCCTTTTTAATAACTTGTTATTTTTGTATGAGTGTAAAAACAAACCCTTAATATCTATATAAGAGAGACGCACAAAAATGGGACTTAAAAATGGGAGGAAGAAATCACTTGCTAATGTTCTTCCTTTTCATTGTCTCTTGTATCGGGCCTCTTCTACTGTCCCCACCTAATACCTTCCATGCCCTCATGTCCTACTACCTACACAACGACAGTGGCCTCCGACTGGATGCCTTCCACTCTTCACACTTCTAATACATAGGGTCATCCCAGGCCATCCCTGCAGTTTTAGCTTGTTATACCAGAACTTTTGCCTTTTTGAAGGTCTGTTGTTGTGCCTGTGTCTAATACTAGTGGATCCTTGGGGACCACTTCTGAGGAAGTATAGAATGGTCCACAAATTACCATATGATTTAGCAAGAAAATTCGGTTGCTGTGTTTTCCCAACTGCCTGTTAATTTTGCCCTCACATCTCTGGTAGCTTATTGGTCTTTGATCACCTTTGTGATCTTCTATTTAAGAACATGAATGCAGTAAAAGCCAGTTAAAGTTTTGCATGGGGCATTTGGGAGGAAATACA
Source organism: Ctenodactylus gundi (assembly GCA_004027205.1). Classification (NCBI taxonomy): domain Eukaryota; kingdom Metazoa; phylum Chordata; class Mammalia; order Rodentia; family Ctenodactylidae; genus Ctenodactylus; species Ctenodactylus gundi. The sequence goes on from PVKB01004485.1 coordinate 129,668, forward strand.
CAAGGGACCAATAAGTTCTTTATTCTCTAATTTGTGCTTTCCTTTGATTTACTACATCTAATAATACAAGAAGCGAAAAAATTACAGTAAAAGACTCATTGCCATTAATTTCCCCTCAAAATATTCCTCCTTTCTAGGAGTATACTTGTGTAGTTTTGGCTACTTTTCTGAAGTAGTTCTGAAAGTACTCTTTCTTGAGTGTCTTTACAGGATGTGATTAAAAAAACATGGTGAGTGTTGTGCCAAGTGCCATCCAGTGAAAAGGTAGGCTCACAAAAATGGTAAAGTATGTCCTTGTCTGATTCAGCAGGTCTGGCAGCATGGACTTCTGATTCTTCCCCAAAGTCAAAATGACCATGAAAAGTAAATGCCAATCAATTCAGGAAACTGAGGCAGCCAGGACTGTGCAACTGTGCAACTAAAAACATTCATGAAAGAAGACTTCCAGAACTGCTTCAGCAAATGGCAGAAACAGTGGGCTAAGTGTATTAGGAGTCAGGAGAGTATTTTGAGGTGGATTAATGGGACTGTATCTTCTGCTACAATACTTTGTTCTTTAAACACACTCTATATTGTTATCCACATCTCATATATTCAGATAATAACTTGGATCCAGCATCTGCTGGAGTTGGCCCCAGACTCTACGGGACATAGATGTTTCGCATATTGAGGACCTATACGTGTCAAATGCTTTGCATGTGTTAACTCTTGTGGAGTCTTCACAAAAGGTCCTAGATATTGATGTATTATTTAGTTCTACTTTTTAGATAAAGGATTGGCATCAAAAGATTAAATATTGCACCCATGGCCACAAAATCCAGTCGATGCTTTATAAGTAATCCTTCATGGGGAGAATTGTTTAGAAAATCCAACAGGTGCTTCTTAACTTTATCCCATTTTGTGTAAGATTTTCTTTCTGCCATTTTATTGCTAATAAAGGTTTATTTGTAAGTAAATACCATCTTTTAAAATCCACCCCAAATATTCAAATAAAGAGGAGAATGAGTCCTCTGGGTTTTTGTTTGCTTTGTTTTTTAAAGACATATTTTATATAATAAATAATTAGGCCAAAACAAACCTCAAACACTGTAGAGCAAAAATATTTTCAGTGTATTATTTCAATTATGAGCAAACTTCACTACCTGTAGAAGAAGAGCTAATTTTGAGAATGTCAGCTCCAGCATGCACCATTTTATGAGAAGTTTGCTGCAAAATAGATAGGTCTGTGGTGGGAGGTTGTTCCCTACAGTGGGGAGATCTGGTCAGACTAGATAAACGCTATTCTCTGAAATATACCCACTGAAAGGACTGGGTTAATACCACCCCTCGGGGATTTTCCCCGTGCACATACATTGCAGTGGGAATGGGAAAGAGTGACCTGAGTTGCACCATGCTTGCAACATTCATTTAGCTCACTTTTTTGAGTCTGCTGTATGCTGCAGCAAGTAGAGCAGAGGTTTGCCCTTGCCGTAGGTGAGCACCCGTTCACAGATACATCCTAAAGTATGCTAATCAAATCTGTTTTGTACAGTAAATGCTCTATAAATATATTTTGGATACTTCCCTACCATGACTTTCTTTGTCATTTCCTGTGAACCTCCAGGATAGAAGAGTGCCACGAACTGCATGTGATATTATTTCCTTTTCCAGCCCCTTTCTGGAAAACATGCCTAGATTTAATTTAAAATTTCATTTATTGTTTCTTTTTCTTCCATCATAAATATGGTATTGTTTCAAAGTTGCATGCAACCTTTCTAAGGAGATACCAAAACCCTATAGGTACACAGTCGAGCAGCTGCTTATAAGCAAAGACAGGGCTCCTTACTGCGAGTATCTGATTTATAATATGGTTTTCTTTCTGTCTCTCTTATGTGGATTTTAATATGTAATTTTAAAAATCATTTAAGGAGGCCAACACCCCATCACTATTGTCAGTCGAATTTAGCTTCATTCTCTTGAAGCTGACTCCACACAGGTAGACCCCATTTCCTGTATAAGGGTACCCAGCTCCTTTCTCTACATGTGTAGCCTTGTGGCCCTCTTTTTCTGTGAGAAACCAGTGAACAAGATGCTGGTGAAATTACAGAAGGGCCATTTGTTTACAGCTGAGGCGTATTCCAGGAGGCCCTTCTTTCCCAGGTGAGAGCCAGGTGGAGAGGGTTTCCTTGCCCTTTGCCAGTCAGACTTGGTGGAGGAGGGCACAGGTAGGTCTTCCTAAGGTGAGGGGGTTGTTTCATTCTGCTGTACGCCTGGGTCGAAGCCACAGACTTAAAGACCCATGACTTAGATCCACTTTCTTGTTTACAAAAATTAAGAGGCAGTACACTTAATGCTTGCAGAAATCCCAAGTGCTCAGAGCTCTCTGAATCCTTTCTGCCATATAGATAGGTTGCCTTGTTCTTTTTGTGGCCTGGGTGATGGTTTCGCCTTTCTGCTTTCAGATTTTTACCTTCCTCACGCGTTCTCCATAACTGCAGGAGAATTAAGGTTTGGTGTTCCAGGGCTTGCATCGTCTACCCTTAACACGCCTACCTCATGTCCTGTGGCGACAGACATGACAAGGTCTCAGTGATGGAGTCAGCTGAGCACAGCAAACAACATGGGGTCCTTGGCAGGTGACTGAAGGTGGCACACTCTGGTCAAGACAGCAGCTGCAGGGCACTCTGGGAGTCTTTCTCCACCATTGTGTAGCTGACAGTTTCCACCATTGCTAACTGATCTGCCTCTTTCTTGTTTCTCACATGTCCATCTTTCCAGTTTTTCTGTACTTTTCCTCCATGTTTCGAACTCCTCCCAAGATCTTTCTAGAAAACCCTTTACTGTAATTCTGTTGGCTCAATTTTTATACAGAAGGCACAGGAGTCAAGGCATATGTAAAGCCCCCTTGCCCATTCCAGCTCTTCCGAAACCTTAGGAAAAGAATATGAAATAGTACCGTTGTTTTCAGGGAGGCATGTCATTTGTTTTACCGGTCTGTAGTTGATTAATTTGCAAATGATATTCCCAATAAAGTGCTTAGAAGTAGATAATTACCACTATATTAACAGTTCCCGGCGAAGCAGATGGTATTCTGAGGAGCTGCCATGTAGCATTAGTGCTGACGCTCCACTGTAATGTACCATCTACCCCAGAAAGCCACAGACAACAAGCGCAAATCCTGCTGATATTCCAGATTGGGAGGAAATTGTGCTTTTGCCTCATATTCCGTTCTTACCGCAATTTTATGTGTGTTTTCTCCATCACCGTGGTGCTCAGTGAACTGGTGCGTTTTATGTTGAGTCCCATAACTCTCCAACTCTGCAATTCTGAATTAGTCCTGTATTGTGCCTGCATGAAGCAAGTTTTTCAACCATCATCAGTGTTCCTCCTACCATGCCAGATAGTTTTAAGCATAGATTATCTCTGTACAAACATAATTTCAATTTCCTAAATTACCTGAGCCAACATGCCATGCTAGATAATCAATTAAGAATTTCTGAAGGCAGAATGATCTCTTCCTCTTTCTGTCTGTGTGTCATACACACACAAATGGAGGATTACTCACACATGGACACCCACGCCCGTGCCTGCATGTACATATGTACACACATACACCTATGTGCACACTCAGTGTTGTCCAGTTAGCATCCATGGGTAGAAAGGGATCGTTTTCAGAGTCTGATTCTTAGTAGGAAGGGCGGATGTCATGGCATGGACATCTGTACGTCAGGAGCTGTCCCTTTTAAAGATGCATGTGTGCCAACCTAAACCAAGGCAGGGGAGCAGGAATGGGATACTCACTTATGACATGTCTCATGACTGTGGGCCATGGAGGAAAGCCCTTGCATTACCAGGAACAGGCTCAAAGTTTGAAACGGAGCTGCTGTTGGATGTTTGCTCTAGCTCAGATGAGGTCACCAGGAAGGGCTGGCTGTGTCACATCAAGGCTTTACTTTCTGCAGCTGTTATGCCTGAATCGCTGCTGTCTGAGAGGAATGGTACATAGGCCAGTGCAGTAGACTTAGAAATACTCTCTGACTTGCCCGAGTCTGTAGTCATTTCTGCTAAGAGACTGGGAATGACATTGGCTGCTGTTTTCTTAGCTTTCCTTGGGTGAAGAGCCAGTGTAGACTGCTGAGTGCTTTGTGCTTATTTAAAAGTATCTCGAAGCATATGCTTGCTGGCTTTTCTAAAAGCAGGCCTTGTGGTTCTTGCTGGGGGCTTACGCATTAGGGGGCTTTGTTTGATACGCAAATTGGCTCCAGGATTCCCAACAAGTGGCCCAATTATCGCCATAAGCCGTTTTCCTGATAATGTACGGTGGTAGATGCTTTTAGTTTTCATTGGCATTTTTTTTTTTTTTGGAGAGTATGGTATGCATCAGGCATCATGAAAAGTATTTTGAATCATCCTTTTGCTCAGTTCTCATACCATTCTATAAAATAGACATCATCTGCATTTTACAAATAAAGACACAGAGATTCAGAGAGATTACATGATTTGGCCAAAGTCACCTGAGCTAACTTGAGATTAGGTCGAAGTTGATGTTAAAACCCTAACCTGTCTATCACCAAAGCCCAGATTATTAATTGTGACATTATTTGATATTCAGTTATATTATAAAGTTAATTCACTGTTTATTTTTGGCCCCTAGAATGTTTTCATGGGGCTGTACAGGTAGCTGAAGTGTACAGTAGGTAAATGGCACATTTGAATTTTTGCATAGGCTTTGCTCAAGGAGGAAGTTCAGCAGGGGTCAGACATGGGGATTGGCTCATGGGAGATTGGACTTCAACTGAGAAAGGTATTGACTGTCCTGTATAGGAGATCGGGCAGCCTCAGTGCTCAGAGAGGAAGTCAATCGGACAAATGAGAAATTTAGAAGGTGTTTAAGCAGAGACTGCATCATAGAAAGGGGTCTAGCAGCCAGTCATCTTCATAGGAAGACTTGGGACAGCCAGGTGAGGAATGGTAAGGTGCTGGCCAGACTGCTAATAAAACCTTGGGAAACTGTCACTGATGTAGAATATTCTAATGTGTGAATAATGGTAGCTAATGTTTATTAGAACTCTCTGACCGTGCACCTGCCATTGTTTTAAGCGTTAAAAAATATATATATGGGCTCACTTAACCTTTACACCATCCTAGGAGGTAAGCTACACTCTTTGCTCCATTTTACAGATGAGGCAATGGGCAGGCAAAGTTCGCTGTCTTGCTTGAGGTGACATAGCTCTAAGTGGCCAAGCTGAGCTTGATCCCAGCCTGCTTCACTGCAGATCCTGAGCTCTGGCTGACAGGATGTCAGCTCAATGCTGGGGTCTGGGTCCAACTTCTCTTCTCATTGGACCAGGCCTGCACATACGCTGGATAATTTACCCCTGCCACCTGTGACAAAATATACTTACAGAGCAAGGGAAGGGGATGTGCATTCCAGGGTGTGACACTTTATTTCTTACCTTCTTCTGATACCTGGCAGCCCTTTCTGACTGCACTGAGAAAAGAGACCTTTAGCCCCCCAACCCCGCTTTTTTTTTTCCTCATTTAGGTAAAAACTAAGTTCTGTATTGAAGTTTCAGGTGAAATTTAGACCTGAGTTCAGGGCAGTCTTGTAACTTACTCAATCTCTTAATGAACACACAGCTCTTAATGGCCCTGAGTTTCAGGTATATCATTGTTCAGAACTACCTTTTCTCTAGTCATGAGTTCAAGGAGTGAATATTGAACACCTACTATGGGCCATGCACACACTACGGAGGCCCTGAGGATGCCAAGATGAGAAAACACCTCTATATGCCCTTAAGAAAATCAGCATCTCAGATTGATATAAGCAATTAAAAAGGCAGTTGCAATTCAAAGAATCAAGGAGATAATATTCATTACTGCTTTAAAAATTCTGAAGTGCTCTAAAATGGTGAGCTATTATTGTTATTAACTCTATTAGGAAGAGTGAGGGGGATAAAGTCAGAAAATGCCAGAAAAATCTAGGCCGGGGAAAGGAGCTCCCTGCATCCCCAGGCTCCACTGGGCTGGGTTCCAAGAGCGCAGGCCCCTTTCGATGAGGGCGCCATGGCTCCCGCTTGCTTTTGACCTTTCTGGAGAGTGCTTGCATGAGCACACTTCATTTTCAAAAGTTTAAAAATACGCACTTGGAATTGTAGATGATCAAGCATGAATCCCAGGCCCTGAGTGAGTGGGAGGATTGTGCTGATGTGGGAGTGCGCAAAGACTCACGTGCCCCGCGGTTTGACGTCAGCCCGGACCAGGAGGCACACAGCCTCTGTACCCTGCGCGTGGTCAGTCTGTGATGCAATGTGTTTTCACAGTCTGTGAATCAATTCCCTCCAGGAAAAGAAACCACACACCGTGCTGATTAACTGGATATACCACTGTCGAAATCCCTGATTTTGCAATATTTAAGCGCGTTTGCAGCTGAGGAGGTAAAACAGTGTAAGCGGAATAAATAAATAAATAAATAAATAAATCCCTGCATCCCTGCATGTATTTAAGTGCTTTTCCTTTTTCAGTGTTGACCTTTGAGTTTCCAAATTGGGCAAAGAGGTAATTATCAGGAATACCTTGATAAAAGGTTGTATGATTGCCACTGGAGAAAATAACTTTATATTTTTAAATCTCGGTAATTTTGGTAGTACTTCAATATCAGTGTTTTATTTATTTATTTTTCCCCTACCAAAATAAAGGATCCTATTGAAAAGTGGGCAAAAGAAATGAAGAGACAGTTCACTCATGAAGAAATGCAAAAGGCCAATAGATACATGAAAAGATGTTCAGTGTTTTAATTTAATCCTTCTTGCCAATGCTGAAAAATAGGAGGGATGTTCGCATTTGGATTATAGATCAGTGTGCTCTAGACAGAAAATGTGTCGACTTGTCTAAAACCTTAAAATGTAGTCTAGTACAAGGGGCAAGGGGAGGAAAAACACAGAAGAGAAACAGGAAAGTAAGACTTTCTTGAACAATCATCATGTGCTAGGTATTTAGTACATAAGTGAAGTGAATTTGTTACACAGTCCTGTGGGGATAAATATTCTTATACCCATTTTACAGACAATTAGGCCAAAATTATACAGTTCATTAGGGTTGAAGGTACAAATTTGAACCTTGTTTTTCTTTATCCAAGTTTATAGTCAGTATTCAGTTATGGTATGAAAGTAACTCAAAGAACTGATTTTTTCATTTAGGACAGATTTAGAGGACTGCTCAGCTATGAAAAATATATCTTGGATAAGAAAAAAGAAAGCACATCCTTGATTTTCTGAGGGACGTAATTAGGATCAAGGAGACTGAGCGCGGGAGAGGCATGGGGCACGAGGGTGGCTGAAGTTCTCTTGTGAAAGGTCTTGAGAATCCCATGCGGGAGTTTGGACAGCATCCTGTAGGATACGGAGGAGGCAGGAGTGTTCAGCACGTGACTCTCACGGCCCACGGAGAGTTCAGGAAGGGTTTGACAGAGTGTGCTTTTCCCCTAGCCTATGGTTTTTCCATGTTCTCTGATTGTGTGCTCAAATCAGTCATCTTTCTGAGCTCCAGTACGTGGGGATTTATTTACCACTGTATCACTACTTTTGAGCATTATAAAATACACATGCACAGAATATAAAGACATAATAACATAGCAGTATAAATAGAAGAATTCTGTTTTCTTTCTCTACCCTATTTTAAAGACTGCAGACTAGGCTATCTTCTTTCTCAACAAGTTAGAAGCACCAGAGTTTGTACCTCAGACGTGGATTCTTCCAAAAGCCTCAACAATCTAGGTGTACATTGGTGCAGGGTTTCTCAGAAGTAGCATCAATGGCATTTTGTGCTGTGAAGGGCTGTGCAGTATGGGATGTTTAGTGGCGTCTCTGGTCTTTATCCATTAGAAGTCAGAAGCACCATCTCCACAACTGTGACACTTAAAATTATCTTCAGAAGTTGCCAAAGTCCCTTACTGAGGTATAGGAGATAAAACATCTCCCCAGTTGGGGCAGTGCTGTAGGGTCACCACAAAGATACCATCTTTCTTGTCATGCCCTTAGAAGAACTCATGGGGCAGTGATGATTCAGTGATGTTTTGTCAGGCTCATTTCAGATTCATCCAAGGGACCTTTGGTCTCAGCTGCAGTTGGCCAGAACTTCAGCTTTCAGGGAGATACCAGTCTCTGGACAGTTCCTGTCACCACACATACCTCATCTCATTTTAATATGTTGCACTTTATTGTGAGTGGACTTTGACAAGGCCCAGTGTGGAAGACCATGGTGGTCAAGTGTGGAGTGTCCTAAGCATGGTGATTAAGAGTTTGGCTTCTAGAATCAGGTTGATCTCTGTTCAAATCTGACTTCTCCCAATGTTATCTGTGACCTTGAACAATTCCTGAACTTGTCTCTAACTCACACTTTTCCATGTGCAAAGCAATTATAAGAGAGATGGAAGGAAGAAATACTTGCACCATTGATTTGTGGCAGTTTGTATTGCAACTGCTCTGAGATCATTCAATAAGCTCTAGCTATTATTTCGATCACGTGCTGGAGGCTTGGTCCCCAGGGCGGTGCTGTTGGGAGGTGATGGAACCTTAGAGAGCTGGAGCTATTGGAGACCCTTAGCCATTGGTTGCACCCCTTGCCAAAGGATAAAGGACCCCAGCCTGTCGTCTTTTCTTCTGCTTCCTGGCTCACACTGTATGTGGTTTACTGGGCCGCGCATCCGCATCATGCCCTGCCACTTTCTCTAGAGGCTGTGAGCAGTGGTAGAGGATCTTGGATCTTGGATTAGAACTGCTGGAACTGTGAGCCAGATTGCCTCTTGCTCTTTGTAAGTTAATATACTGATTAACTTACAGTGATGCTATGGTGATGGAAAACTGACTAAAACACAGTTGGTCAGTACTTGTTTTATGTGAGTCCATAAACATGTGTGTTCTTCGGGAGCCATCAGAAATGCCTCTTTTGGTCTCCTTCCTTGTCACACATAATGGCTCTGGCTAGGTAATGCTTGCAGAAACCCTCTATCCCACATCACCCTATGCAGGTAATGTAAAAGAAAATACGCACTTCTGCCATGGAGGAATACAGAGGAGGCAGCTCGAACTTCTTACGACCTGAAGCTCAAGGAGAAAGATTTCTTCATAATTTTAATTAGCCGATGGAAAGGCAGAAATGTAATCACCAGGACTGTTTAATTTTCTCTTGGATTTGACTGTCCTGGTGTTTTCATGAATCCTATTTCATCTTCCAACTTTGCTTGTCTGGTTTCAGATTTTTGATTTATTCTTTTGTTCCTGTGGCTAGTTTTAGAAAAATTAGAACTCTTTTGTGGCTTCACAGAAGGAAAGAAATACTTAGGAGGTTGAGGAAAATTTTTTATTGGGAATACATAAAAATCATCTATAAATCAGGCATAACAATGCTTGATAAATTCAGCAGAAAATTGATTGCAGCAACAATAGCTGATTTAAACTAATGCCCGGTTGCATCATTACTCAAACAAATACAGGAGGGGCAACATCCGTTTTAATTTCTGTCTTGTTTAAAAATGAGCAAGTTTCTTTTCAGCAAATGACGGTTGATGATGTGCATCTTTACATTCAAAAAGGAGAAAAATTTCCACCATTTTTTGGCTCATTAATGTTGTGTGTTCTCTGAATTTTTGGTACCTCAAACCTGTAATTTTCAGAATAGGTTTTATACAAGTGGAATTAGCAGTTTGGGCTAATTTTTGTGTTTGTATGGGTACTGGAAGTATTTTAGAGAGTTGTGTACCTAAGTGTGTGTATGGTTTTTGTCGTTTAACCTGAAGGAGCCATGCCGTTAGAATGTTCCTTTTTGTTTGAAAAGCAAATATTCACAAAACATGTTACCTCTCAACTTCCTCGAATAACCTCTCTTTAGGTATTAATGGAATGAGTGAATAACAGTTGCATTTTGCCTTGTCTGGTATCACTAAAAGACTGACTTAATGTTAAATTATATGTAATTGCCTAGCTACATCAAAATATTAAAAAAAAGTTGAGAGTCAGACAAGTTCCATTGTTCCCACTGGGTTTAAGAAAGGATGTTGTGACTCAGGCAAAGTAAACATCCAAGAGACTGAGGATTTCAATATTTTTCTCCCTCCTATTATAAAAATGTGTGAAAAAGTAGAGAAATAAAAACAAAGAAAAACAGGAAAAGTTGTCTGAAGTTTTGTCATCTATTTGTAGCCACCAGTAGCAATTTTTCCCCCATTTCATTGATATGTATAAGTTCAAAATTTAAGGTTTACAATGGAGTTGAGCATTTTGTGCACATACGTATCTTGTCAAGGTGACAAGGGCTTTCCC